>PVIH01007656.1:33581-98595 GCA_004025045.1 Sigmodon hispidus | reverse complement strand
CACTTATGTATACAATCATATCATCTGCAAATAGAGATAGCTTCACTTCTTCTTTTCCAATTTGTATGCCCTTAATCTCTTTTCGTTCCCTTATTGCTTTAGCTAAAACTTCGAGAACTATATTGAATAGATAAGGGGAAAGAGGACATCCCTGTCTAGTTCCTGACTTTAGTGGGATTTCTTTGAGTTTTTCTCCATTCAGTTTGATACTGGCTGTCGGCTTCTTGTAAATCGCCTTTATTATATTTAGGTATTCTCCCTTTATTCCTGATCTCTCCAGGGCTTTAATCATAAAGGAGCCACTACACTATTTTCAACTCTAATTCTAGCTCTTGTCCTTGCTATTTTAGTCAGCAGTCTGTACGTCATCAACAAGGACACTGAACATACTAAACAGCTGGTTTTTCTTCCTAACTAAACTCCACTTTTAGGAGAACAAGAAACGGTTGTTTTAGATATCATTATGTTTCTGGTTCCTATACAAAGAGCTAAAAAAAGAAAAAAAGTCACTTAAGTACACACTTCATGGAATTTTCTCCTGAAACTCTAGACTGAAAATGTTATATAATAACAATCTGGATTATCAACACACCAGATTTAAAACAGGGAAAGGGTGGAAAGAGTGAGCACACTTGGCTTCTATATCAGTGAACTGATAGTAACTAACTACACTTTTTTTGACCATACAAATACTTGATACAGGAAACCTGGCTACCTTCACAATTATGATTAAAGGTATCAGATGTAATGCCAGAAGATAGTATGGGCAATGTAGGTATCTCTGATTAAAAGTGTAAGATTGTAAAGCTAGCAGTGTAGGTATTTTTGAAAGTATTTCTCAAAAACCATACATTAACTTTCTTTGAAGTAAGTATTAATAGAATCAAGGCTATTCGATTTTAAATTTTAGTCAATCAAGATTTTAGGTGATAAACATGGACTGCTCCTGAATTTAAATTTTGTCTTCTGACTGTCCTAATAACCTATTTCTTGAAATATAAAAATAAGCTGCTTAACAAAGTGCCAGTTGATGTACCAACTGGGTGTTTAATTTTTGAGTCATAAATCAGATATATTAAAATAATGTTGCGCATTGGCAGGTATTTTCAATATCTGACTAGTATGCTTAGAGTGAAATGTAACAAGTAACTAAATGGGGACTAAAAACTGGCGTTTACTTTAAAATAATTTGTTATGAATCTTGGCAATAAATAAAGAATAAATTGATGTTTTTTTTAAAAAAGAATATGGATTATATCTTCATTCACCTAAATTTCTAGAAATTTGTTAAAAATATAAATACTTTAAAAGCAATTGTTCCTGTATTTCCCACCCACCAAACCAAATTTCTTGAGTTTGAATAATGCTTCACAATCTTCTACTTCCTTGTCTCAGGCTGACTTTCTCAATAATGGAATCTCAGTCACTTGCAACTTGTCGTGTGCTTCAATCATGTGAGTAGTTGCGAAATAAGTATATTTATATTGCGAAGTAAGTTTCTTTTCCTTTGTCCCAAAAAAGCTACTATTATAAGCTTGATTCAAGTAATTTCTTATCTAAATTGTCATAATCTCCTAGGGTTTCCCCTCTTCCTAACAGTCTGCAAACATTTTCATTTATCTATTTATTCTTCTTGGCATTCCTTGCCAACATCCTATAGGTGCTTCTGCTAGAGTAGGGTTTTTGAGAGAAAAATTGTGATGCATACATTTCCTTAGTCAGTGCTTAAATGCTATTTTAATTTCTGTTTCTGATTGTTCTCTTAAGACTGTAGGATTCAGTTCTTTTATTTGTTCATTTTGTCGAGTCTTGCGTGTGCTGTTCTTAGAGCTTGACCTCTTAGAAACCTTCAATATGACAGCATATAGTCTCCATATGTTGTTTTTGAAACAGTTTCTTCTTCTTTCTTTTTTTTTCTCTCTTGATAGACAGTCAACTGATCTTTATTTAGGAAAAGAATAAAGGCAATATATCCAAGCAAAGGTACTGGAATAACTTGTCCTATGTATGAAATAATAAGCCCATACACTATACTTCTTTAAATCAACTCAAAATTGATCACAGAACTCCCTATAAAATGACAAAACTGTACTAACTATAAAACTCCAAAAAGAGAAAAACTGAAAAACCTATATGATTTCTTTTTAAATCATAGACTGGCTAAGGACTCCCTATGTAGACAAGAAGGCTTATGAACTCATGATCATTAATCTCCATTACGTATGTGTCAGAATTATAGGCATGTGTCATCATATCCAGTTTATGCAGTACCAGGAATCCAATTCAGGATTTCCTGCATAGTAGGTGCTCTACAAACTGAACTATCCTCCCACACCTCTTGTACGTGACTTATGGCTTCATACCTAAGCTTGTATTTGTGTGATCTTAAATGTGAAAGTATTTTAAACTCTAGCTTCTCAATCTATGGGTCATGAAAAATCTGATAACAAGAAAAGGTTTCTGAACATACAACAATTAAACAGTAATCCAAATTCAACAGTGTTATGAACCCAGAAACACCTGCAGGTATTTGCCTGGGCTTGTATTGCACAACTTCTGTGCAACCTTGGCTCTGCTCATAAAAGTAGACTTTGCACCATGTACTCATTATCAGTGAATGCTGCCTGAAACACTTTGCTCAGATTCACAGCTACTATGTGTTAAGAAGCAAGTTTTAGTGTAAATACAATGTTTTATGTTCTTAAAGAACCATAGTGGTTCAATTACAGAAAACAAATACTTTCATATTTTCTTGTCATTCCTCACTCAGTGTGTAGCAACTGGTTAGTATATCTTGATTGAAATGTGTTAGAATATTTGATTCAAAAATTTCAGGGTTACATTTGAGCCAAAACAAACAAACAAACAAAAAGTCGTTAAATGATTTCAGTTTGGGACTAGAAAAAAATTTTCCAGTAAATGAAATGGTCCTAACTGGACTTCTGCCACCTCCTACTATCTATTCATGCAAAAGAACATAAATAGGATAAAATAAAATTTATCAACTCTAAAAAATACAGAGGATGCACTTTTCCCTAGAGCAGTGGTTCTCAACCTTCCTAATGCTACAACCTTTTAATACAATTCCTTATGTTGTGGTGACCCCCAACCATAACACTAATTTTATTGTTACTTCATAACTGTAATTTTGCTACTATTATGAATGATAATGGTGTAGGACTATGCTCTTATATACTATAAATATTGGTTTAATAAAATGCTGATTGGGATGGAGAGATGGCTCAGTCATTAAAGGCTAGGCTCACAACCAAAAATAAAATGATGAGCTAGGCAGACAAGAGGTATAGGTGGGATAACTAGAAGAAGAGAATTAAGAGAAGAGGAAGAGGAGACATTAGGCAGATGCAGAGAGAGGATGAAAATGCTGTGCTGAGAGCAAAGGTACAAAGCCACATGGCTAAACATATATAAAAATCATGGGTTAGTTTAAGAGTAAGAGTTAGCAAGTAATAAGTCTGAGCCATATGCCAAACAGCTTTTGTGTGATCATTTGGGACTAAGGGGCTTTGGGAATGGCAGGACAGCAAAAGTTCTGGTTACATCCTAAAGTTAATATCTGTGTTTTCCAATGGTCTTAGGAAACCCCCGTGAAAGGACTGTTTGACTCCCAAAGGGGTGCAACCCAGAATTGGAGAAACTCTGAGTAGATTGTCAAATATTCAGTGATTTAATCTTAAATGTACAACTAAACATGTTCATTTGCCACATTAGCATTCAAATTTGCTATAATCTTTCATAAATAAATAAGTAAATCTATATGTATATCAAAGAACGGTTTTAAAATAAATTTCTTTATGATTTTATTATCAATGCTTGATTTACTTACCTAGTTCATGTAACTATATACCCAACAACATCATGTAAAAATTTCTCTGATGCAAAAGAGTTATGGGGGTTAAAATGTTTCAAAAGACCAGTTCTAAGAAACTTAATGTTGACTTTGATTCCCAGAATCCACAAGGCAGAAGGAAAGAACTGACTTCCATAAGCTGTTCTCCTACCTCTACATGTGCACCATGATACACATGAACAGGTACGTGCATGTACACAGAGTGGGGGGAAGAAGGGAGAGGGAGGGAGGGAGAGAGAGAGAATTATTTCAATGAGAGACTGTATTTGATTTTGCTAAGTACTTGAACTTATTACTAACCTGGGCCAACTTTGTGTTAGTTCCTTGGCTTCTAGGTTTTCAGACCATGCATGTAGACTATGAGTATGAACCTTGAATCATTGATGGTAGACTTTATACAGTTTCCAATTCTCAGATGGTATCTTTATTCCTCCACCTAGACATAAATAGGCAAAATTTCAATAATCTCTCTTCGCCAAAAGGATTTTTTCTGGCCCTCCATTCACAGAATGTATGTAGAGACAGATCTTGGGTAAATCTGAGAAAAGGTAATTCAGAGAATATGAATTATGCAATTAAGAGAAAATGTTTGCATTTTATCTTATGAAAATATTAGCTATTGCAATCCCAATAAAATTTGCACAAACCATAATAATACTGTGTAGATCATGTAACCAGGAAATCCAGTTAAGAATCCTCCCTATTCCAGTAAGAAGCAGAGTTCTACTCCTTGTCCTTCACTGTTCTTTTTCTGTTATATACAAAACACTTCCAGCTAGTTGAGTTTCTTGTTTGACTTTCCAGCCTGGAGGATTTCCCTTTCCTTGTTTTGGGAAGTGTCCTTGGCTAACATAAGGTTTTACCACTTAGTTCTGGCTAGCCTATAATACACTATTATCTAAGGTATTTCAAAGTTATAATCTTCCTCTTATCTCCATGTTCTGGGACGACAGGCATGAGCCACCAGGTCTGGTCCTGAGGAATTCTACTTTCTTTCATAGAAAATGTGTTTTGCATTTAAAGAGACAATATAAATTAATCCAAAGTTAGGTGTTTGGGTAAAAGGTCTGCTCAAAACATTTTGCTCCTTCCACTAGTAGGATAGTTTCCTCCCCATTTAATATTCAAAACACAGCAGAGGGCTGGAAGGATGGTTCAGTTTAACCCAGAGTCCTTGCAGACTGCCTGTAATCCTACTGCTGAGAAGGAAGAGACAGGATTTCTGGGGCTCACTAGTGCGCCTACTCTACATGGCACATTCCAGACCAATACAGCAATATCCTTAGAAAGGTATATGACACCTGAGGCTGTCCTCTGTCCTCAACAACCACATGCATACATGTGCACCAGCAGATACACACACACACACACACACACACACACACACACACACAGAGCAGAAATGCTATCTTCTATACACAACCTTTGCCAATCTCTTTGCATGAAAAAATAGGTACTTCCTGAGAAAATTTGATTTGCACACCTCTAGCTCTTTACTTCTATACTATGAACATTCAGAAAGATATATGAAGGGAACAAGAGAGATTTCACTTCAACTGCAAACACAAGAACTCAGTCATCATCACTTAATACTTGCTGAATGAACAAAAAACCTGATACCCAGTCATCATAACTCTAGTAACTGGTCTTGTATTTTCGATTTCAGTAAGCAGGATTATCATTTTTCTCAGATTTCTGGGCTTCACAGTAACTTTTGCAGAGTAGGCTCTCTCCAAAATCCTCATATGCTATCACTAAATAATGGCAATTCTACTTCTCTAAGTCATTTATTCCTGTCTTCCATTCTTCTGTTCACTGTACAGTTTAACCACTCTTGTTTAGTGTCTCTATTCCTGGTTGACTGCTTATTTTTCCCTCCATTCATTCAATCTGCATTTTCAAATTAACTCTTTCTCAATGTAACACTTTTGTAAAAGTAAAACTATGCGATATTGAGCAAGCCTCCAAACTCATCTGAGCCTGTTTCTCTGTTGAAAAATGGAAATATTTTCAGTGCAAACTGCACCATCCTTGCAGTAGTTTACTAGAAAGGTACATGCAAATATTTAAATTAATATACGATAAAATTCCAAATTTCAGTTCCTATGTTGCATTCATCACAATTCAAATGCCCAAAGCCAGGCTAGTGGCTAGCAACAAGATAAGTACAGCCTGTTTTCCTTATCATGGAGAAGTTCCACTGGACTGTGTAAGTATTCCTGGCACTCCACATGGTTGAGCCAACATGGCTCCCTCTTACGGAGGCACGCCCCTGGGCATGGCTGTGTAAACCAGTCTACTCCCCTTCTCTTAAAAAGAGATGCCATGTTTTGGTAGATCTCTCCTGTCCTGCTTCCATTTCTGTACCCGCCTGGGAACTCTCTTAAATAAACCCTCATGTGGCCTTGGTAGTGCTAGTGTGTGTGTCTCTTCTCACGGGTAAAACCAACAGACTGTGCAGAGAGTTATTATACAAGTTACTATGATAACAAAGAAAGAATCTAATACACTATGGTGTATAATCAGTAGTAGCTTTTAATATTGTCAAATACTTTTAAATTACATTTATTTATGTGTTTTTTTGTGTGTGTGGTGCATGCACAAGCATGAGCATAGGGATGTACATGCCAAGTGGCCAGAGAATAAATTTCAGGGATGTTTTCTCCTTCTACTATGTGTGGCCAAGGGACTGAACTCAGAGTTGTCTTCAGAGTTGTTGGCAATTACCTTACATGCTGAGCCATCCCAAAGCCCCAGTATTACTTGTTAAACAGTCTAAAAGTGTAGCTGTTTGAATAAGGTTCATTAAAATAATAAATGAAATAATAAACATTCGGTACTACTATAAGTGGCTAGTAAATATTTCCTCCTTTCTACAATGTAAGAGACAAATTACCTGTTTTATAAATTTACAAAATTTCAATCTTCAGAACTGCCCAAACTTGTTCCTTTTGCAAATCCTGAAACCTATATACAAAAAAAAAAAAAGAAAAAAAAATGTTATCATTCCAAACACATTTTTAAGCAGCACAGTGAATAGTCTCTGTGGCTCGAACATCAGAATGTAGCATTATGAACAAAATGCTTTTCTTTAAAGAGCTGATGCCTGAAAATTTTAATATCAGGGATCCACCAGCTGGACTGGTAGATGTTAAATTAAAATAATTTAATTGTAGGAAGTCAATTTTCTTATTGCTTGGCACAGCAGACACATTTTCCTAATCTTTATTCACAGTGGTTTTGTTTAATCCCACAATTATGACTTTCTAGCTATTGGATTTTAGGCAAATTGGTTAATCTCTGAGATACAGTATTCTAATTTGAAATATAAGTATAAAATACTGTGATAATTTATAAATTTTGTAGTAATAACTACCCATACACAGTTGTATGGATTTCTTCAAGGTATTATGCATTTGTGTCTGTGTAGGCTTTAAAAGCAAAGCAGGACTTAAAATACTATAACAGTCTGCCAGAGACAACTGAGAAACTAAGGTATACAGGATGAGTTACTACTAATTGCCCATTCACCTTCACCTCTAAAAGCTAAAGTATGAGAGCAATTTCAGATCAAGTAGATTAGAAGTATAATGATTAACCATTTTATGAGTTAAAACATTCAAGAGCCCTTTTTAAAGACGTGAAAGAGTGTTTGCAAAGCAAACAAAAGGTTCAATTTCCACTAAAAAGAAAAAAAAGTTTAAAATTACTTGAAATGTAAGAAAACTTAAGACAACAGCAAGAATTTTAACAAATTGTTTGGCATCTCTCACCCATCTTCTCTGCTCTCCTTGGAGCTCCATCAATGAAAAGCCAGTTATATTCCCCCCACCCCCCATTTAAGAGCCACTGGTAATAAGATAAACTTCTTTATGTCGTCCCTTCTAAGTGGTGATAATTAAAACGCAAACTCTGGATGTTCCAAGGGAACAAACAGGTGGCCTCAGGCTTTTTTCTCACAGGTACACAGAACCATCAGGCGCCAAACAAAGCATGAAAACGACTATTTTCCTGAATCCTAATATGGCCTCTTGACAAATGTAATGTTTTCTAATGGCTAATCCTAAAACACGGGCAAGAAATGAGAATTTGAATTTGCTCTATTTGGTTATTTCTTTATAGCTGGAGGTCTTATTCCTGTTTCACTGTCTTTCAAAGGAAGTTGGCTGTTAGGATTCATAGGACTAGTAATTTCCTTTCAGCTAGGGACCACTCCCTGAAACAAAATCCTGGGTTGCAGACTGAGCTCTGTGTAAACACAAGGTCACCACTCATCTCAGTTTCGAACTTCCCAGCCCCCACCAACAACAAATAAGGGCTCAGGGCTGACAAAAGGTACTCAAAGCTACTAGAAATAAGGGCTCAGGAATGACAAAAGGTACTCAAGGCTTTCGTTAGCTGCTTCCACAAAAGCACAATGTTTAAGACACTCTGCTTTCTGTCCTCACAACCCTTCCCCCAGATCCTGTAGTACAACAACTTGGCTGTGCCTGGGACAAGGAAAATAAAAGCGACACCAAGCCTGGCAGGAAGCACCACTTGGGGGCATGCTGGTGGTGGAGGTACCAAAGAGAGAAAAAGTGGGGCGCGGGAACCTCTGCTGGGTTGTCATGCACCGCAACCCTGGAGCTCGCAAGAAAGGGTCATGTGCACTGCGAAACTCACGGAGCCAGGTGAGGCGCGCCCCCGTCTGAACCTTAAGAGCTCATCATCCGACGCAGCCTCCAGCTAGACACCCCAAGTCGGAGCTAGGCCAGCCATTCTCCCCCACCCACCTCTGACTCTTCCTTTCCAGTCCAGGACCCGCCAGCTCCAACCTCAAGACGCAGACCCCACACGCTGCAATAGTCAGGGCGGAGCCCCAGGGCGCGCTCCCAAGCAGCTCGGAGGCGCGCAGCAGCCTTTGCTGAAACACTGCTTTACGGCAATCGTGAAAGTGTCGTGAACGTGCTGCCGCCTATCAGTCACTCAGTTGGCTGGGCTCGGAGTTGCTATTTCTAGGCTTGTGCTTGTTGGGTCGGGGTAAGGCAACGGGGCCCGGTGTGGGGCAGCGGCGGGGATGTCGCGGACATGGTGGGGTGCGTTTCTTCCGTGAAGAGTGGAACGAGGACAGGAGGCTCTGGGCTGGACATAACTGTGGCTGAGAACAGACTAGTTGAAGGAACGCCGTCCTTGCTAGCCTGGTGTTCTCGCGCGCGGGGTTGTGGGCAGGCGAGGGGCGACGCTGGCGGTCCTGAGAGCTCCGGAGTCTGGCGGAGGTGGAGGGGCGCCTGCGCGGTTTGCGAGCCGCTGGTCGCGGGAGGTAGCACCCTAGGGCGGCCCAGGGCGAGCAGAGGGCTGGGGCGCTGGCCGCGCGGAACCGACCTTGCCTGGCAGGTCCACACCCTCCTGGCCCGGTGCTGCCAAGTCCACAAACCGTGCAGCATCCTGTGCAGTCTTTACCTTCCCATTGGCATGTAGTTGTGATATTTGCTTGCTTGGGCCATGATTCTTGTTCAGCAACTTTTCTAGAAATTTCAGCCCATATTGACAGGCTCAGAGATTGCCAGCTAGAGTTTATTTTAGTCCCGTTCTTAGAAGGAGATTGCCGGGTTTGCCTGTGTTCCCAGGAACTCTTGGCTGAACCTCAAGCCTTACATTTTACAGTGTTGATTTTGATTTTTCCAGTTTGGTGCTTTGCGTTTTGCTACTTTTTTTTTTTTTTTTGCCATGCTGTATCATTGCTATTGTATATAGTATATAGATATATATATGTATATATATACATATACACACTGTTAACTCACCAAGCAGAAATCCATAGTTGCTTTTCAACAAGCATAAGGGTATTATCTTGAGTAGTTAGAACATTTCTTTCCTACTTTCCTAGAAATGACAGTGATGTGTTTAAATACGTGTGCTGAATCGAATGGCTCAAACTCATGGTAAACTGTATACAACATTTGGAACCAATTTAAGACTATTGGCATTTGAAGAATTCCAGACATTTGAAGTTATAAAGTTATTTTGATGTGTATTTGTTTAATGCTGAGAAACACTGAATTCTATGTACAACTGGTCATTACAATTCTTCCTTGTAAGAATCGAATTAGGTAAATCTGCCTCTCACATTATCACCAATTACATTTTATTGCATAGAACCTTCTTTTCTAGGCTACCGATTTGCTCTTTAAACTGGCTAGACATGGTGCTGGTATTCATTTTGAGGGTCATGCTTCATTCTTTTAAAAGAACAGAGAAATGAATAAGGTACAGGCTCTCCCCTCCCCCATGAAAGTTATTTCCCTTTTTAAGGAACACAAGATTTCAGCTCAGCAGAACACCAGATCTAAGTTGTATTACACAGTACTGTTTGCTTCCAATTGTACAGAAAAAGCTCCCCCTCAAATTTGTTTCGTGTATCATTTGTTAAATGTTAAACATTTAACATAAAAATACCTAGAAAGATACAGAAGGAAGAGATCATTTGTTAAATAACACTTAGCTTAATCTAGTGAGCCTATTAATTTTCTTTTCTTGTTCCTGCTTTTCTTTCTTCCTTCGTTCTTTGTTCTAAGGTCCCCTCCCCAGTAATCTCAGCTATTAGCATTTTACTTTAGTAGTGGCAGAGGTGGGAAGCTGTGCACTACTGGATTCCCTTGAAAAGCTTGTAAACATGCTGCTGAATCAGTGCAGATAAATACTTGGCACCCTTAAACAGAGGGGGAGGAAGAGAAGTTCTAGAATTTCACACAAGTTGGATATTGTGTAAGTTTACCTTGTGGTCTGCTCAGCAGTTGAGTTTTCTTTTTTCTACTTTGGCTTTAAACGTGATATTTATCAGATGTTCCCCTCACCCATGGCAGGGATAAGGTTGGTGGGGATGCTCTACCTATGTCTTCCATGAGAGAGATGAAAACTTAAAAACTGATTTTAGTAAATTATATTCACTAAGTATCATTTCTTTGTTAAACATATATATCCATGTCTACCAAAGGAAAATGTTTTGTCCAATAATGTCCCCTTTATGCTTCCAAAATGTTTATTGCGTAGGACATGATATAACTTAGTGGAGGACAAGACCCACTCACTACTCCCCCCCTTACATTTCCTGAGAGAGTAGAATGACATATTTTTCTAGGTCTAGAACAACCAAGTGCTCATTAAATAGTAGAAGAATGATATTCAGTAAATATTGATTTTCTTTTTGATGTCAACTATAGTATAAGGTTGTGGGGGAAAGAATGTTAAGACAGAAATGGTCCCATGGTCGTGGGACTTAAAGAACATTGGGGGGGGTAAAGAAAAAAACCTCTACAAACAGAAAAATTTCAAAATGAGATAAGGGCTACATGAAAGCAGAGTCCTAGAGCCAGGTTGAAACAGAAGGGAGGGTGTTTACTGAGTACAAGTGGAAAGGTTGTGGTAGCTGTTAATATAAACTGAATTTCCACAGGCAGCCAATTTTTTTTTCAGTTTAAATTTTCTTTCATAATTATGAAATCCTGTTCTCAGTTAACAGGCTGTACTCTGATTTGTTACAAGTTCATTGGTAGTTTTTCATTAAATCAAAATAAAATCTTAATACTTAACCATAGCTTATGAATGAACCTCTGCAGTCCTTGATGCTTCAGACTTCATTTTTCTGTCTGATTTACTTTCGTTTTGCCTTTATGATCTCTCAGAGGTACCTGAACAAGGTACACTTTACTGCCTCATTCTCCATTTCTTGAACTATTCTTTATTCTGCTCCTAAAATACCTAGTTCCTTCTTGTCTTCTGAGTTGGGTAGAAAAACTCCTTCTTTGCTGACTTCCACCACTATATAAAAATGTGTACTTCCAACTCTTTTCTATCTCAACACTTTATTTTCTGTGTGTCTGTCGTACTTTATAGTGTTCCTCCTTGCTTGCCAGATTTAAGTACTGTCTGTGTATGGGAGCTGGGACCATGTGTGTCTTGTTCATGATACTCACATAGTAGACATGTTTAGAACTCAGAACTTTTCTCTGGTAAACACTACTATGGTATATTCCTAGGCTAACCAACAGTAACTTTTACTTTGCTGGGGGATTTTGTTGTTGTTGTTGTTAATGATTTTGATTCCTTAGATAGTAAGAAAAGATATTTTCTGCATACCTTTTTGGACATAGGCCTGGCTTCACTCAAAAATTTTAAGCAGTTCAGGTACCGTTTGTTAATTTTGTAATATCTTCCCAATTTTATTGTGCTTTTTGATCTTCCTCTCCTAAGCTTCCTTTTGCAGTTCTCTGATCCTTTGACATACATTAGCTTTTAATTTGGTAAAATTCATAAACTCGAGGTTTGTTATTTTCCCATTGGCAATAGCCTTTTTCCTCTGGGATTGAGAATGGAAAGGTGGAGGTAACCTGGAGCCGTGTCAGCAACCTCTGTCTATTGGCGTGAGTTGAAAGTAAAGCAGCCATCAGTGTGTCTGGCTGCTTGTGCCTGAATTTGCATTTACAGTGCTGTTTCTAATAGTTTTACAGAGACAATGTTGCCAAATTGAAATGTTCTAAAACTCATTGCCTTTTTAAAATGTATGACTTACATAATGGCTAAATTAGAAACAATTTGTTAAAGATGTATCTTTTTAAAATGAACAATAAAAGGTTAAAAGAAATTAGGTCGAGAAGGGAAATTTCAGAAGAAAAGTATCAGTTTGTCAGCTAGTCCTGCCAAATGCTTAAACTTAAAACCATTAGGATCAGTTGCTTGCAGCTATTCAGTGATAAAATAGGCTAGTAGCCTCTGTGTATTGCCTTTAAAAAACAATAAACAAAAGACAAATGAGAATGAAACACACTGAGCCAATGAAATAAAAATAGACCAGCCTAAACTTTTATTTCACTTTCAAGTGGAATTTCATAAAAGCTGATTATAGATTGCCAAATATAAATAAAAAAAGTATCATCCAGTTTAACTATACAAAATTGGCCTCTATAGCCAAACATAATGACAGATGCCTATAATACTAACACTCAGGAGGCTGAGACTGGAGGATTAAAGTCCTAGGTCAGCTTGGACTACCTAGCAAATTCTAGGCCAGCCTGAACATGCAGAGTGATATTTCATCTCATGAAGAAGGGAGGAAAGAGAGAATAAAGAAATAAATTTACTCTAAAGCTAAGTGTTTTGATAATTGTTAGTTTGTATTTCAATCTAAAGTGGAGTTTTTTCTAAACTTTGCTTAACTTTTTTTTTTTCTGAACCAAATAAGAGAGATACATGATTAATGATTGGCAGAAGATTTAGACACATAAGTAACATTAAAATTATGGAATATATATATATATCTGTATCCCTGGTCTGTATGTGACAGTAACATTGTATCCAGTGCAAAGGTGTCCTTGTCTATGCTGCTATTCACCTTCAACTTTTTTCATTTTTTTCCTCTAACCCATAGTGAGGCAGCCTCTGCTGCTCTCAGCCAAGGCACAAGGCACAATAAACTGGATCCTGACAAAGGATGCGGGATGGGCAGGGCAACTGACTAGTTCCACTGTTAAGATACCTGAGACCCTGGATTACATTATACATTCCCATGGTGCACTGTTTCTGGAAACTTCATATTGCTTTCTGGATAGTTTTAAACCAGAAGATTTTGCCACTGCTGCTTTAGTGCTATCAGGAATACCCTTTGTTTTGTTGTTAATCTTCTTATGCTCTGCTTCTCCTTTTAGAAATGTTGGCTTCCTCACAAGATTCTTATTTTTTTTCCCCTTTCTCTCTATATTTAATACCTTAAGAACTTTCTGTTTTCTAGTTTTTAGACTTTGGCTTTAAGTGAAATTACATCTCTCCCCTGAACTACAGTCTTATGATTTCACTGAAAACATCTCAAACAAAAAGCTTTGTGTATCCACTAGGCATAATAACATACACCTGTGGTCCCTGCTACTGTGGAAGCTGAGGCAGGAAATTATGTGTGCAGATAGTTATTCAGGGCCAACTAACCTAGATAAACAACAAGATACTATCTTTTTTGTTGAAAAAAAATTGTTTTTCACCAAATAAATATTTGTTGAAGTGCCCATGACCTTTGTAGTCTCAGGTTCTTTGTCACCCTAGTAGTGCCAGGCATAAGTTCTTTTCCATGGTATGGACCTTAAATCCAACCAGAGAGTTGTCAGTTACTACCACAACATCCATGCCACTATTGCACCAGCATAATGAGATATCATTAAAATAAATAGGATGGAGTATACTCTCAGCCGTGGAAGGGTTGCTTGTCAAATAGAAGGCTCTGGGCTTAACCTCACACTTTGAAAAGAAAGGTTGCATATATTCCTTCCTTTGCTGCCTTGTCCCTAGTTCCCCTCCCACCACTGCTCCCAAAGATGACCAGTTAGAAACATTCCAGCTACCCGTCTAGATATCAGTGGTGTGAATCTCTAGCAGCTGACTCTTCTCTTTTACCCTCATACTGAATCCCTATCAACTTTCTGATGACTGTTCTAAATAGGAATTACTAGTAGACTAGACTTTCATTTGTTACTAACATTTTATCTCCTTACTATAAGCTCTCATCACTTAAAACCATTGAGATCATGTGCTAATTTCTAGTTGTTCTGTTTTGCCCATTATGATTAATATATAACTATCGTATTACTCTAAAACAATTCCTATAATTATTTTCTTATATGCTTAATTATAATAATTATGTTATCTTCCCTAATTCAAGTACATCTCTCCAGGGAGTAAGGTTCTATGGCTGTCACTTAGTCCACTTACCTCTGTTTTCTTGCTACTTCCTCAGATCACCCTGCTGATACATGTGTATAGTGCTGTTCTTGAAACTTTAGTTTCTGTTTACGGTATCACTATATCCTTTTCCACCAGTAAAAATTTTATCTTTTGATTTAGCTTTAATGGAAACTCTGTGTTTGTTTGGCCATCACTTAACAGCTATGTGAATGTGTTAATTAGTCTTTGTATATTAGGTTTTTTTTCCTCCTATAAAAATTAGGATAATTAGCACACACATTCCCACCCTTCTAGATTTGTTATGAGGATGAAGTTAATTTATACAGGATTCATAGCTTGGGATAGAGATACTTAATATATATTATCTATTATTCTTAAGTAAAAAATACAGTTTAAGAGGATGGAGTTGTAACTCACTGGTAGAGCACGTCCTTAGCATATGCAAGGTCCTGTCTAATCCTCAGCATCACAAACACACATATGTAAATAAATCATTTCAACTAAGTTATTCATCTAATATGAATATTAGTTTGCTAGTTTTAGCACCTCATTTTTCATAGGCAGATGTGCATGTCCATCTGTGCATAAAGTGATTAGACTGTTTCTAACATCTGATCCCATTGTTAACTAAAGTAGTGTAAGATGGACTGTGAGCTGCAGAATCAGATAACTGTAATGTATGGAAGTGCATGGCTATTAAAGCCTCATGATTCACTAACTAGAACTAAAATTAGTTCCTTAGTTGAGCTTCCTGTTTGGTTAGCTCTGTTAGATTGACCTTTATTGTTATTATTATTGTTATTATTATTGTTTTACTGGTCTTATACATACACCCACACAGAGCCACTGACAAATGTATCTCCCTCTACTCCTCAGGTAAATAGCCACAGAAGACTACCAGAGAAGATCAGTCATTGTCTTTAAGTCAAAGAAAACCAAGATCCATGAGTGGGCATCGGTCAACAAGGAAACGATGTGGAGATTCTCACCCGGAGTCCCCTGTGGGCTTTGGGCATATGAGTACTACAGGGTGTATATTAAATAAATTGTTTCAGTTACCGACACCACCATTATCAAGACACCAATTAAAACGGCTAGAAGAACACAGATATCAGAGTGCTGGACGGTCCCTGCTTGAGCCTTTAATGCAAGGATACTGGGAATGGCTAGTTAGAAGAGTACCTTCATGGATTGCCCCAAATCTCATCACCATCATTGGACTATCAATAAATATCTGTACAACTATTTTGTTAGTCTTCTACTGTCCTACAGCTACAGAGCAGGTAAGAGTAATGTTGCCAGTAACATTTGGTATAGTCCAGAAGCATTGTAATTGGGATTCTTTGGTCATTTTATATAAAGGCAAAAGTTTCACATAGGTATTTGTTAACTACCTTTATCCTGTCACACGTTGGTGAATTAAGTCCTTACTTTGTATATACTGTTGCTTATCAGAAACTCGAAGAAAGAAGTATTTGAGGTGTTGTGACTAAAAACAAGTCTTCTGGGGAGTGTTTTTCTCAGTCAGGTGTGGTGTCACATACCTGTGATTCAGCACTAAGAAAGCTGAGAAAGAAAGATCATGAGTTGGAAGCAGGTATCACTTCATAGCAAGTTTAAGGCAAGCCTGACCTGGCCATTTGTTCCTCACATACCTCTTTTTTTTCTTACTTCTCCTTTTATTATGCAAACAGGGTTCATACAGAGTGTGTGAAGATATTTCTAGTTTCTCCTTTTTTAAAAATTTTGCTCTTAAAACTCAGACTGGCTTCAGACACAATAACTTCCTATTCTGTGCTGAGATTATAAGCATACACCACCAGACTTGGCTTATTTTCTCAAATAGCTTGCTATATCTCAGTTACAGAGCAAAAAACAATACAGTTGTGTAATGACTTCCGATATCCTTTAGACTGTTGAATGTCAGGGTACCTGGACTCGTAATTCCAAATGATTTTGGTCTAGATTATGGATCCTTAAAAGAAACAGCAATTGTCAGTTAAAATGGAAGGATTCTAATGATCCTAAACCAGACATAGAAAGAGGATCAGGGAGTAAGAGAAGATTTAAGAGTGACTCAAACAGTGACACCACACCTGACTGAGAAAAACACTACCCAGAATGCTTGTTTTAAGTCACAACACCTCAAATACCTCTTTCTTCGAGTTTCTGATAAGCAACAGTACATACAAAGTAAGGGCTTAATTCACTAACGTGTGACAGGATAAAGGTAGTTAACAAATTGAACACCACAGAATGCACTAGGTAACCATCGTTCCCTGTAATACTTAAAAAAAAAAAAAAAAAGGTTTATTAAGTGATTTTGATTTACTTGAATCCAGAATAGGAAATAATCTGATTAGAGGGAGGTTTTCAGAATTATTGTGAGAAAGACTCAAGGTGAAAAATGACTAGCACTCTTTTTGTGTTTTGCATGGAGAGGTAATAATGTCCTTCAAAAGCTGTCATCTCTGAGATTGTCAGTCAGATGCTAAAAGTCTCTAGCCCTTTATCTGTCTAAATCTGATTTGTGAGAATAAATATAGTCAGTATGTACAGCATATAGTGTTCAGGAGATAGAAACTGAGTGCTGTTTTATTTGTTCAAAGAGATTAAGTATATAACTTTCTTACAGCCTCCTCCCATTTCTGATTTCTTCTATGATATGTAGAATAAACATCCAAGTCCCTATTGAGTTTTATTTGTGGGTGTATTTTTTTAAATTCATATTTTAAAAATCAGAGGTTCTGTAAATTTAGCACCGTAAAAAGTTTCAGTTTGTTGTATTAGATACTTTTGGATCTTTCCCCAGTAGTGATGGCAGAGTTTTGTGTACACATGCTATGAATGTTCTGTTCATTTTTATGCTCGGTATTTTTTAAAGCTTTTTGTTTTTTAATAATTTTTTTTTGTTTTTTAGAGTATAACATAATTTCTATAACACCATTTCTCCCTTTTCTTCTTTCAAACCTTCAGCATGTAGATACCAATCTTTCTAATAGAAATGAAGTTCATTATTTGAATGGCTCCAGCTGGTTTTGTTTTTGTTAGGCAAACTCTTTCATAAATGAAATGCCAAAATATTTCTTTGATCAGTTTGTTACAAAAATATTTAAAATTTATCAGCTTAGTAGCTTAGATTTTGTTTCTTTTGTTGGATTTTGGTTTTGTTGTTTGTTGAGACAGAATCTTTTTCTATAACTATGATTACAAGCATGTTCTAGTATACCTACCAGGCTTTTCTTTTATTGTTGTTTTTTAATTTTATGTTTTTGGCAAGAGAGGTAGCTCAGTGGTTAAGATACATTACTCTTTCATACTAGGCTCTTAGCACACAAACCTGATGGCATACAATCACATGTACCTCCAGTTCCAGGGGATCCAGTATTGCCTTCTGGCTTCCATGGGCACCTGCACTAATATACATATACCTACACATGGACACACATACATACACATAACTAAAAATAATGAGATGTTTTATAAAATAATATTTTTTGTTTTTTGAGACAACACTACACTTGGTTTCACCTCACTGTGTAGACTTGGTTGGCCTTGAGCTCCATAGGTTCCCACACCCATGCCTCCTAAGTACTGGGATTGCAGTTGCATGCCATCATGCCCAGCTTCAGCCTAGGTTTAGCTTAGGTTTTAGTACCATAAACTAATGTTGGGTTTAGTCTTTTCAGCTTTATGTATGTAGTATGTTTGAGTTATTCTTGCCCTGTAAGACAGGTAAAGGAAGTTAATATTACCTATTTTATACACATGAAAATTAAAGTTGAGCTGTCCTGTTACTGGTAAGTTTTATTGAGTTGCCAGCAAGGCTAGAAGAGCTGGAAGAGGAGGAGAGATAATAATCAGACACCTGATTTGTAGAGTATGCTGGTGCTTGTAATCCCAACATTTGAGGGGATTCTCCATTTCCAGCCCTTTTTAGTCTGTGGAGTGAGAACATTTTCAGTTATAATAACAAGACTTTTGTTAAATTTAAATACATTTTATTTGTCATATAACCATGAGGTTTTTCTTTTACTCATTTGTTTTTGTTGTTGTTTTGTGCTTTTGACTTAACTCACTAAAATAACTTGTTTAATTTTTGGCAAAGAAAAATGAAAAGAAAACTAAAATATCACATTTACAATATCTCTGCACAGTTTATTTCTATTGCTATTCAAAAGAGAAGAGAAAGTGGTATATATAGAAATTCAAAGGAAAAACAATATAAAAGGAGAAGTAAAAATCTTTTTTTATCTACTGTATTACTTTTCTCCATGCTGTGACGAAGTGTCTGACAGAGGCATCTGAAGGGTTTATTTTGGCACATAGTCAGAGAAAAGTCTAAAGTGGCAGAAAAGACAGTGGTGGCAGGAACAGGAGGCAGCTAGCTGGTCACACTGTGTCTGCAGCCAGGAAGCAGAGAAAGATGAATGATGTTACTAAGCTGCTTTCCCTCATTTTCCTTCTCAGTCCAGGATCCCAGTGCATGGGATAGCGCCACCCATATCCAGGGTGATTGTGGTCTATCCCCCTCAGTTAACCTTATGGAAACAGTCTATAATAGATACACTCAGGGATGTGTTTCCAGGATAATTCTGAGTACAGTCATGCCTTACTATCCTTGCATTTCTGTCAGACTGTGAAAATTGGCTTCCTACCTACATATCAGAGTTAATGATACTTGACTGATACATGTGTTCCTTTCTTCTTCACCTGGCTTTTAACTTAGCTGAGACCACACTTGGGATAGGAAGTTTTTTAAAAAATAAAAATACCCAAGAGCTGTAAAATAATAGAAATGAAGAAAAAGTAATTAAATATTAGGTATTTTTACATATTTACAGAACGAAGAAAAAATAAAACCAGAAAAACTAGTCTGCTTTTTGTTTGAATTGTTATTTTGTTGTTTCCTGAAATTGTGTGCACACAAATAGTTGAAATCATCTCTCTTTCATAGTAACACTAATTAAAATCTTATGAAGGCCACAAGAAGCTTCTATGTTTTTAGTTCTCCAAAGTTGAGCTATTCAGTAGCATTTCTGTGGTGGTGGGAGGGCTCTTTGAATGGCTAGGATGGTAGTAAACTACTTGACTATTGAGCATTTGAAAGAATAGAGAGCTGAATTTTGTCTATTATACTTAAATTACATGTGGTTAATGGCTACTGTGTTGGGACAATAGGATTTAGAGGATACTGAGTCTTTGAGAAGAAGGAGCAGTAGACCTGAGCCCAAAAGAGGGGATCCTTAGTCATAGAGAGTTCCTTGGCCATTTCAGTATGTTTGCATAGCCATGTATTGTTCAGGGTTTGTATGTTTGATCTCAGAGACATATGTACTATGTGGTCCTTTTAATATCCTCAGTGTTCTAAAAGTATAGACCATCAAGAAAATGTTTAAGAGAATATCGTTATTGTTTAATAACTAAGTTATAAGCAGATCTCTGGCAGAGAAAAACCCCTTTCCAGTGTAGAATATACTGAATATTTTACAACACTTTGAGTATTAATATAGTGTAGCTTGATAACTACTAAGAAGGTACTGTGATTTTTTTTTTTAATGGTTTGCATATGGGAAAATGCACACCTTTTAAATAACTATCATTTTCTAAAAATAGACAAAGTATTCTTTAAAAATAAGACTTTAAATATGTGAAAAGTAATGTTCAAGATCTCTGTAAACCAGAGCATCTTTGCCATAATGTTTTTTTATAAACCTTTGTTAAAACAAATTGCTTGTTAAAAACAAGTTGCTTGATAAAGAAAATGTGAATATACTTGTATTGTTGGCCATACTCTAACATTCTAGGTATGCATTCACCACAATGGGAGCAAGAAGTAAGTCTTGTAATAAAAAGTGGGAAGTGTATTTAATATCATTGGGCCTAGTCTTACCCTGATGAATTGAGGGGTATTGTACTAGGGGGTTTTTTGTTGTTATTTTGTTGGTTTTTGTTGTTTGTTTGGTTGTTTTTGTGGTTTTGATGGCCTGTTTAGGCAGCATTTCCAGGCATGATGACACACTCTTGTAATCCTAGGTCTTGGGAGGGAGGTAATGGCAAGAATTCTAGATTATCCTCAGCTACCTAGAGATTTGAGTCCAGCAACTTGGACTATATCAGACTCTTCCTCATAAAATAAGAAAAATTTTGTTAGGCATGGTGCTACAGGCTTGTAATCCAGGGAAGGCAGAGCAGAAGGAATTCAAAGCTACATGATTCCCTATTCAGAACAACAAAAATGTAAACAGGGTCTCAGGAAGCCCAGGCTGGCCATTAACTAACTGTAATCAAGGTTGACCTTGAATGTCTGATCCTCCTGCTTTCAACTCCCAAATGCTAGAATCATGGGCAGGTTATCATGAAAGGCTAGTTAGTATATTGATTAAATAATGGAAGGAATTTAGAGATGGCAGTGTAGTCCCTCATGAGAGTTCTGTAAAATTCCTACAAAGTACAGTTATCTTTTGGGAATTGCAAAAGATTGATTCTATACAGAAATAAGTCTGGAGATTCTTAAGTACCCTCCTAAAATTGACTAGAGCACACATATAATCCACACATACTCTGCCATGTTCTGTAAACAATCTCTAAACTACTGTTAATACCTGCTATAATGACAAGCTCTTAAGTAACTATGTATGGCATTATTTAAGAAAATTGTTATAGGTGTAGATTTTTATATTTTAGGACTGTGGCTGGTTGAATCTCTAGGTTACAGAACCCAGAGACATGGGGGATCTACTATAGATAACGGAGACCTTCTTGAGCACTCTTAAAAGCAGAGAGTTTAATCCTAACAATCTCTAATTGAAGTGACTTCAAGCTTCACTAAGTTCTTTATTATTTCTCCCATAACTTTCAACAAGGAGTACCTCTCTAGAGGATGGAGGGAAACTGCGTTGGCAAGAGGGGCTTAATGGCTAAAAGCACTTGCCTCAGTCTGAAGACCTAAGTTCAGTTTCTGGACTCCTATAGTGGAAGGAACTTCTGACCTCCACATGTCTCTATCTCTCTCATACACACACACACACACACACACACACACACACACACACACAAATGTGGTTGAAATAAAGATTAAATATATGCTATTAAACATTTTATCCAAACTTAGTAATAAAACATCTGCGTATTCTTCCTTTTCTGTTTTTATTTATTTCGCAGGCACCTCTCTGGGCATACATTGCTTGTGCATGTGGCCTTTTCATCTACCAGTCTTTGGATGCTATAGATGGGAAACAGGCAAGAAGAACCAACAGTAGCTCTCCTTTGGGAGAACTTTTTGATCATGGCTGTGACTCACTATCTACAGGTATTGTTGCTTTTTAATGCTGAGAATTATTAACTGACGGAAACAGTGTGATAAGTGTTGGAATAAATTTAGTTCATTCCCCAACAGATTATTTTGTATTAAATTTGAGTGGTTTTTGAGACTTATGGTTCTAGTTAATGCTTGTTCATTGTTGGCATTATTGGAAAATTTAGAACATAAGCTTCCTTGCATTTATTTTTATCCCTAAGTATTGATTTTGGCTGTGTCTTTTGTTTTTGTATTGTTCTGGTACTTGGGGTTCAAACCCAGGGCCTTATATGTGCTAGGCTAGACAAGCCTTCTACTACCATTTCTGGCTGAGGACTTTTTTAAAAAAAAAAAAAAAAAAATTAGAGTATAATTGTAATTATCACACATCTCATGGCTTTAGATAAAAGTACAATAGTAGGTGATTGGTAGTCTATACCTTATATTTAAATGAATTCTAAGTTTGGATAGTTCAGAATATATTACATATTTTAATTATAAATATGCAACAAGAGCTGGGATCAAAAGACTGGTGTGATCAAGTCAGAGATGTAACATATAGCATGAAAACTACAGTTTGTACTATTGTGTTGCATATTGATAACTTACTAAGAGTAGATTTTAGGTGTTTCCATAACAAAGATAATGACTAGGTTAATTTTCTTAATTTTAGTAACCCCTTCACAGTGTGTACACATCAGAACACACTGTTAGGTACGTTTTTAAAAAGACTAGAAGGAAAAGTGCTAGCAGTAGTTGAGTTAGCATAATTGAAGTATAGGTGATATGTCTTATTTGTATTAAGTTGCAAGTTTTTAGATAATACTTGAGTGCATTTTTAGGTAAAAACAGTTAGAAATAACATTGAGGTAGGCTGGAGAGATGGCCCAGAGGTTAAGAAATGACATTGAGGTGGCCACTGTGGTGTGCACCTAACAGTCCCATCACTTAAAAGGCTCCAGCAGGAAGAATGTAAGTATAAGGCCAGCATGAACTATGGAGCAAACTTTAGGCCAGCCTAGACTGCATAACAAAATCCTACCTCAAAATCTCAAACAAAAAATTATATTAATTTCTAACTAGTCTTCCTAGAAAGGGTATTTACCTCCTTATTTTAATTTAGTTCTTAATTTATTTTATCATTTGGCATGATGTTTAAAATATTTTTTTAAATCTTGATTTTAAAATAATTTTCTAAGTCTTGATAGTCTTACCTCTGAGTCCAGATTTGCATATCAGAATCATAACTTCTTTGCGTCCTGATGGTAGCTTGCTTGTTAAGAACGAGGAACAGCTAAATCAGTCAGATTAAGGAAATTCAGACTTCCCACTGAATGAAAACTAGTTGGTAACTTGAAAGACTATTAGAATTTAATGAGGAAATTACAGAATGCCAAATGTTTTATGTGAAATGAGTCACTTTACATTGTAGTTTGAGTTCAGACTTACAGGAAGTCTTTTTCTTATATATGACACATAGTGATAGCTGCTAAATAAGAAAAGGCAGTTTTCTAGACCCTTTGATGGTTGTTGAAGATCTCTGGGTTGGTTGGTTGGTTGGTTGGTTTTCTTTGTTTATTTTTGATTTTGACTTTGTGCTTAAACAGTTTTTGCTTTTTTGTAGAGTTTGTTTGTTGTGTTGTTTTTAAAATTGGGGTGTGTATGTATGTGAGAGTCCCAGCTCAGCTCCCTAAGAGGAAATCAGATCTCTCCAGGTTGTGAATCACCCAAAATGGGTGTTGTAACCAATTCGGGTCCTATGCAAGAGCAGTATGTGCTCTTGACAACTGAGCTATCTCTCCAGTGGCTGCTTTTTATTGTTTTAGGACAGGATATTCCATTGTGGCTAAGGCTGGATTTGAGGTCTGTCCTCCTGCCTCAGCTTCCTGGAGTGCTGAGACAGGCATGTGCTGGCTAGCACATCCAGCACCCTAGGACGTTTCGCTACTCATTTAGTCCTGCTATAACTAAGTATGGAGAAGTCTTGAAAACATGCTGAAGACTGTTTGTTTCTTTGAGAACTTTGCTTCAGCTGAGTGATTTAGTGTTTCAGTTTTTTTTTTAAAAAAAGACATTGAAATTATGGCATAAAAGATGTAAACATCACATAACTGAATGTAGATTATTTTTATCTCATCTAGGTTGATTTTCAGCCCAATTGATGATAGTGATGCCATTCAATTTTCATTTTTTTCTTCTGCAGTGTTTGTGGTTCTTGGAACTTGTATTGCAGTACAACTTGGGACAAATCCTGACTGGATGTTTTTTTGTTGTTTTGCTGGAACATTCATGTTCTATTGTGCACACTGGCAAACATATGTTTCTGGAACATTGCGATTTGGAATGTAAGTAATATTTAGTGGTAATTTTGTCTTTCCTTTCAAATATGGAGGATGTTGCTTATAGATATTGAGTATCAAGAACTGATGAAGTAAACTATTGAGCCATTTTCTCTTTGTTATGTCTCTCTCTATTCCTTTGGGAAAGAAGTACCAGAATCACGTAGTCAGCATTTTTAAAGTTGCAAAGCCTTTTCAAATCCTACTGTTTTCCCCTTTAATTTATGTTTTATTTTGACATATTAAAAATTATTTTCAAGAGAGTTTCTGAGCTGGAAAGATGGCTAAGTGGTAAAAGCATGCACTGTTCTCTAGAGGACGTATTAATTCCTAGCGCCCATGTCAGATAGCCCATAACCACCTGTAACTCCAGCTCCATTGGACCTGACAGCCTCTTCTGGCAAATATCCACACATCTAATTAATTTATCTATTTATCTATCTATCTATCTGTCTGTCTATTTATTTATTTATTGCTGCCAACAAAATGTCTGAGAATTTTTAAATGAAATACGTAAACATCTTTTGACCTGAATGAAGAGTGCCTACCTGTTGTTGTTGATCAGTACTTTTCCATAGTGGTTAATGAGTAAACTAGTCTTGGGATGTGATTAAGGATGGCATTCACCATCTTTTGTTGTTGTTGCTGCTGTTAGATTTATTTATTTTTATTTAATCTATATGGGTGTCTTTTCCACATGCATTCAGATCCCTTGGAACTGTAGTTAGAGATGGTTGTAAAACACCTTGTGGATGCCAGGAATCCATCCCAGATCCTCTGGAAGAATAGTTAGTACTTTTAACCACTGAGTCATCTCTCCAGCCCCTACCATCAGGTTCTTATGCTTTTTGGTTTGGGATAAATAAAAAAATTTTTTGAAAAAAGGCTATATTTATGAACTGTCAAAATAAAAAGTCTGATACTTATAAAACCTAGCCCTTGAATCCCTAATGGTTTTATTTATTTATTTACTTATTTACTTATTTGTGTACTTATTTAAATCCTCAGTAAGATTAGTTTTAATAGGCGCCAAAAGGCTAGACTACTTAGAAATTCGCTTGCTCACCACAAACTGAGTTCATATGATTTTGCTCAATTATTAAGAATAGAACTTAGGGACTCTTGAACAAGAATAAACAAATAAAAGCACAAACACACAAAGAATGGTTTCTTATACAACTTTTAAATAGAGCTTAATAAAATAAATGGTTACTAATATTTTTGGTGCTAATTTTTTTAGAAGAAATTTCTTTGAGTAATTTCAAAACAGAGATTTAGAGAATATGTTTAAGGTCTATCTGAATTATTTATGAAATGATCCATACGCAGAAAATGTTGAGATTTCCATAGTCTTTTTCTGCTTTAGATAAAATTACAAAATGTTTTTTAAAATTCTAAGATCATTTGATTTTTTTTTCTTAATTCAATTGTAAGTTTTAGTAATGTTTGTATTATCCAAAATTCTATGGCTTCCTATCTCGATTATATATTGTTCATGTTTTCATTGCATATTGTCTCAGGATTTTGTTGTTGTTTGGACCCTTGAATTTAAGGAGAGCGGTAATTTGTATACTGAATTTCATATAGATTTAACTTTAACCTTATTTACCAACTAGTCTCTTTTTAATTTTCTCTTTCCCTTTCAAGTAATGCAACACCAGCTATATGGTGTGGAAACTGAAGTGTGTGTGTGGGTGAAAGTGGTTTAAAAAAAAGTACATAGACATTGGTCTGTAGGAACAGTTGGATATCATGGCTTTGTATCTTGTAGTCTAAGAATTTCCTGTGATAAAAAAAAAAATGTATTTGGGAAATTATGTGCTGCCCCATGTGGTTGGATCATAAGATGACTATGAGAGAATAGCAGAGATAAGACTGGCAAAGATTCAGAATTTCTTTTTTGTCTTTTCTGCTTTGCCAAGAAATGTGGCTTTTATCTAGATCTACAGGGAACTTTGGCCAAGACCTAAAGCTAAGACATGATAAAAGCACCTTTAGAAAGGTCAGTCTGGCAATGTAATGGAGAGTAAAGTAGGATGGACTGTCGGTGACAAAAGCAAAGAGACCCCTAGTGAGAGCCAGCTAACACAGAGTGCTGATCTTGTAGGGAAAGAGGAGGTTAGGGAAGGACTTCAGAGATAGGCACTGTGGGAAGGGTGTCATCTCTCAGTGCAAGGAAGGAATAAAAGGCAGATACGACAGTGACTCCCCCACACTTGCTTTGTTTGTAGGTTCTGTGGAAAGTGGAGAAAGAATTAGAAAAAAAAATCTAGTTAAGTGGGAAATTGTACCCAGAAAATGTATGTAAGGGATGTTGTACATCTGAATGGAATAAGAATGACAGAAAAACTTAGGAAGAAGGCTGTGAAAATAAAGTGGGAGGATTCTTGGTGCAATGAGCAGTCAAGAGATAGGTGAAATCAAGAAAAGAATAATGCTTTGTGCTTCCAGGACTCAAAATGAGAACAGAAAAGAATTTGACATTATAAGCTCTCCATAATAG
Organism: Sigmodon hispidus; assembly: GCA_004025045.1. Lineage (NCBI taxonomy): Eukaryota > Metazoa > Chordata > Mammalia > Rodentia > Cricetidae > Sigmodon > Sigmodon hispidus. The sequence continues at coordinate 71,875 of PVIH01007656.1, read as the reverse complement.
CTTCTATGTAGTGATGGTGTAGGGACTAGATTGTAGTGAGATAAATAACATATAGTTACATTTTCCAGGTTATTTATGAAATATATGAGTAATAGAAAGGAGAAAAGAACTGGTTAGAAAAAAGGACAAATGTTACACACAAAAAATTAAGTGTGCAGAAGAAATCAATAGAAGATAGATTGCAATTACTGGGCAATAAGGAGCAAGATAGTTTGAGATGCAAGACTGCAAGTATTCTACGTTAAGTACATAGCTGAGTGTAGAAAATGTGAAGTTTGCCTAGTATACCTCAAATCTTGAGGTCAATTCCTTAATACTGTCTAAAAATAATTTAGTAGAATACCCAGTAAGTATTGAGGCCAATGTAAATATAATGCCTAAAGTAAATCAAATGTCAAAAGGGAAGCTGTACAACTACATTGAAGTAATACTGGATTTCCTTTATAAAGTAAAAATGAGCATAGCATTCATGGAAAAATGCCATTAGTACTTTACATATAAGGAGCTACTCATTAAAAAAGTACACTAGAAGATATATAATACATAAAGCCCCCCAAAATACTACTAGCATTCACAATTTTCTCATGACCATATATAATAAGTGTAGATTAGATTAAGTTCAATTTTGTGAACATGAAAGATATTCCTTTTTTTGCCTAACAAAGAACAAGGTCAATTCTCAGCTGTGGTTTAAGTAAAATTTTAAAAAATAACTTCTTTTTTTACTTTTTTTTTTGTTTTGTTTTTTTAGGGAAAATAAAATCAGCTTCAATATGAGAAATATTTTTAAATACTTTTATTGGAGTTGTTTAAGTGTCATTTCTGCATGGGTGAAAGGGGTCCTGAACGTTTCTCTTTACATATAATAAATTCAGATGTTTATGCTTTCAGTACCTTATAAAGTGAGATATTTGCCAAATAAATTTGGGGAGATGGACATGATGGTACATGCTAGAACTTGGGTAGTTGAGGGAAGATTGGAAGCTCAGAGCTAGCCTGAGCTAAATATGGAGAATTTATCTCAAAAAATAAAAAGACATTCTTGTTCTTCTTATTCTCTTTCATGCTAATGCTTTTAGTTTCAATTTTAAGTTAATAGTGTCTTGAACAAATATGAGCACAAAGAATTAGTTTATTGGGGCTAGAGAGATAGCTCAATGGTTAAAAGTGTGTGCTGGTCTTTCAGAGGACCAGATTTTGGTTTTCAGCGCCCTTGCCTGGCAGCTCACAGTCACCACTTATTCTGTTTCTGTGGGATCTGACACCTTTTCTAGCCTCTAAATGAAATAATAATGATAATAATAATAATTTTTAAAGGATTTTAATTCATCTGCAACTAAATACTTTCCATTTAAAATCAAGCATTGTGAAGAAAAACATGCTTTAGACACATATTTTTGAAATTATGAGTTACATCTTTCAGTCCTTTGCTATGGTCACAGCTGAAATCTGCCTTTCATGGAAAATGGTAGTGACTAATAACATCTAGGCAGATCCTTGTCTCATGATCCTTGTAGACAGCAGTACTATTCATTCACTCACACTTATCCCATCTTAGTTTAGCCCTTTACATTTTTATTAACCTTGATGTGAGGGATAGGAAAAGAGATGAGTCAAAAAGCTGAGAAGAAGAGTTAGGCTGTGAGAAAAGAAATGTGTTGAGTTGACAGAAGAACAGAAATACTAAGTCCCTGCAAATGACATGGGGTTAGGTGGTGCTGGGTGCTACAGAAAGGTTGGAAGTGAAAAGAAATTTTTGTATCCTGAGACAACAGAGTATTGTGTGCTGTGAAATACATTGTGTTCCTTTCCAATTCATCACAGCAATTGTATTTTAAAAGAGAAAGATTGTTGACGCTCATTTGTAGTCATATTTAAATGATTATGGTTTAGATTACATGAAAATTCTTATTTCTGCTCATAAGTCTTAAACCTTCTTTATCTAGGTATATTTTGATTGATACCCTACAGATTTGTGTATGGAATTAAATTTATTTATTTATTGAGACAGGCTCTTCCCATATGGCCCTGGCTACACTATCTGGCCCAGAACTCACTATGTAAAACCAGACTAGCATCAAAAATCACAGAGATCCTATTCCTCTTCCTGAGTACTGGGGTTAAAAGTGTGTCCTACCATGCCCAAAAAATCATTTTTAATGAAATATGTTTATACATTATTTGAACTACCATCATCTTTTAATAGAAACTATATTTATGCAAAGCATTGGCCTTAAAAAATTCCTATACTCTAAAGGCAGAACTCTTTGGGGTTTTTTGTTTGGTTGGTTGTTTTAAATAGAGTCTCACTCTAGTCCAGGCTGTCCTAGAACTCACTGTGTGTAGGTAGACCTCAAACTCATAAGCCATCCTTCTGCCTCAGCCTCATAAGTGCTGGAATTACTGAAGTGCAGCACCATACTTGGCAGAACATTTGCTGAATTATTGTTTTGGGACAGAGAAACAAACAAACAAAAAACTCAAATTTAAGAGGTGAAGTTATAATATAAATTCAGGCCATGACTTAGTTTTCTTTCTATTGCTGTGATAAAGGTCATAACTAAAAGTAACTTGTTGAAAAAAGGACTTATTTCATCTTATAGCACAGTCATTCATGAAGGCAAGGCCAGGCAGTAACTGAAACAGAGGTAATGGGGGCGTGCCACTTACTGACTTGCTCTCCATTGCTGGCTCAGTCTGCTTTCTTATATAATTCAGGATTATCTCACTAGAGGTAGTACTGTCCCTATAGGCTAGGCACTCCTGTATCAATCATTAACCAAGAACATGCTGGCCATTCTAATGTAGGCATTTTCTCAATTGAGGTCCCCTCTTCTCAGATGAATCTAACTTGTGTTAGGTTGACATAAAACTAACCAACATGGGCCAGCCAACATATATTGACTTGAGTGCTCCATAGGACTCTGTTTGTCTGTGTGTGTTTATTTGGTTGGTTGGGTGGGTGCTGGGGATTGAACCTAGAACTTTTTCGTGCTGTAAGTCCTCTTGTACTGAGCAAATCATCAGCCCAAATGTGAGTTGAATGTTAATTAGGTGATCTCTGAGATTCTCATTACTTATTCTCAAGTCTAAGAGTGTATTAATTTTATGACATTATTTATAGTATACATAATTCTGTGGAATATTGGTTTCTGTAATATCTATTGCATTTTCAGTCTATAAGATTTAATATTTATTTTAACTATAAATGTTACCATAAAATTTATTTCTATTAAATAAATTTACACCTTTTGACACCATAGTTAAATGAAAAAAGTCAATATTTATCCTACTTGTAGTCTGAAAAGTCGAGTTTATGTTCTTATTCAAGTAATAATTTCTAAAAAAATTTTAATTATAAACCTTGACTTGATTACACTGGGAATATGGGTAAATGGTAGTATGCTTACCAGCTGTATGCATGACCCTAGGTTTGATATCCAACACTATAAAAATTTTTAAAATAAAAGTAAACAAATATTTTCAAGGCTTTTATCTTTTTAGTTGTATGTGTATGTCCTGTATGTGTGTTTGTAGACCACTTTCATGCAGTGCCTGAAGAGGCCAGAAGAGGGTGCCAGATCCTTTGGAATTGGAGTTACAGAGAGTTCTGAGCTGCCTTGTGGGTACTGGAAACCAAATCTAGATCTACTGCAAGAGCAGCCAGTGCTCGTAACCACTGAGCCACCTCTCTAGTCAATGTTAATGTCTAATTGATTGTATGTTGAATCAGGAAGCTGTACACAGAATACCTGTTACAATCTGTGTGTGTGTGTGTGTATGTTTAAGACTTTGTCACCTAAGTCACGAATGTGAGAGATCTTTCTTTTATGCCTGTGTAGCTGTGTGTTGGTGATGATTTGCTTGTGAGAGAAATCTCACCTTAGGCTTAGGCTCTTCTTACAAGTGCTCAAACCTACAGGCATGAGCCATTGTCATTCATTGGGAGCCTGGTGTTACAGATACTATCTTAAGACAAATATTTTATTACTGCAAAAGTGAAATTAAAGTTAGGGCTCCATGATCATCAGGTAAATTAAGAAGATATATCTATCATCAACATTCTCAGTTCTTAATTTTGATCAGTTTTAGTTTTTATTTAAAGGGTTTTCTATCAACTTTTTCTTTTATTATTTATATTCTAAAACTTCTTTCATAATTGAACTGGAAGTTACTTTAAGAATTAGCTAATTTATTGTAATTGAGAATTATGATGCTAATATGGAATTTGGGATAAAAGTGAGGAAAAGATAGATTTAGAGATTATCAAGCAATAGAACAAGATGGTCAATTTAATTTGGTTTTTGAGACAAAGTAGCCTCAAACTGGATAGCCAAAAGCTGGCCTTGAACTCCTGGGTCTCCTGCCTATACTTGCCAGATATTTCCCACATCCGGCTTCCCTATTTGATTTTTTTTCCATTCATAGTAAAAGAGAAGACCCTCTTCATTATTTTATTCCTTCTTCTCATTTAGACATGTGCCTACCTAATTTTTTGAGATAGGGAAATTACTATGAAATTGTGATTTTTCAAAATGTTCATTTGGGACACTAGAAAGAAAGAAACATTTCTAATCTAACAGTGAAAGGATAATGTTTTAAAAACTGGGTACCAGGGGCTGGAGAGATGGCTCAGTGGTTAAGAGCATTGACTGTTCTTCTGGAGGACCTGAGTTTGATTCCCAGCATCCATATGGCAGCTAATAACTGTCTGTAATTTCAAGATCTGACACCCTTACACAGTTATACATGCAGGCAAAACACCAATTCACATTAAAAAAAAAAAAAAAAAAGAAAGAAAAGAAAAGAAACTTGGTACTGGTGTGGTGAGATGTAATTGAATTGGTATAGCACTTGCTTAGCACATACAAAGACTTGGATTCTGTCTCCAACGTTATAAACAAGGTGATAATCTGATCACTCTAGAGGTGGGGCAGGAAGAACAGAAGCTTAAGGTCTTCTTCCAGTAGAGAGATTTGAAGCCAGCTGGGCTAGGAACCCTGATTTTTGTGTGTGTGTGTGTGTGTGAGGGGGTGTGTTCATGGTGTCACAGGTCTGGAATTACAGCACTTGATAAGCAGAAGTATGTGGAGCAAGGCCAGCTGGGTCATGTAGAAATTTCTAGGCTTGCCTAAGTTGTGTAGACTCTACCACTAAAAGACATTCTAGGCAAAGGGATCAAAGATGCATTAGTAGCACCATAGTAGACTGTTTCCTAACACGCACCAGGTCTGTGGTTTGATCCCCAAAACGGGGGATAATAAGTGATTCGGGGGAAAGATGAGTAACTTTCATATCACAAAATGTTATTTAAATCACTATCTCTCATTAAATAATGTACTAGATTTAAATCAAATGCATTTGTTGTGTATCTCTCTCAACTCAGAAATAAAAATGAAACTTGGAGATAGTCGGACCAGGAATGTGGCTACCTATTAGATCTCCATTACTGGAGGGACTTGTGATTTAATCAAATTACTTAGCAAGTAACATTTGCCACTCTTCATTAATTGACTATATTTTTAATACTAATACTTCTAAGTGCCTACTTACAAGTTATTTAGTCATAGTGTGTTACATTTCAACTTTTTAAACTACTAATGTGATTTGAATAAAATAATATGTGTATATAAGGATTGCACATGAATTGTGCCATTTGGTCAAGTATCTCTATGAAGGTAATGCTTCTTTTTAAGTCTCGTTTTTGCTACCTGTTTTAATAGGGCTGATTAGAAAAATGTCTGAGTAAAGTTATTTTGAAATGTTTGTTTCCCTATGCATAGATTCGATGTTACAGAGTCCCAGATCATAATTATATTATGCCACCTTCTCTCAGGAACCGTGGGGCCTTGGTTCTGGAACTTCACGGTAACTGCTAGAATATTCATGCAGTCTAATGAACAATGGCGTGAATTCAATAAAGACAGCACCTTTGTCATGCACAGAATAATTGAAGAAATGAAAATCCAAGTGTTTCTGGTAGTATTTTACAGATAAATGTTACTAGAAAATAAATTGTTTAAAAATGGAATAGGGCAATAAAAATCATATATATATATAAAATAAAACTTTTCAAAACGCAGTATCACTGGTTTGATGTGGATGACAGTTCTGTCTCCCATTTACCTCTAGTACTTAATATTGTTTGCCATCCATGTGATACTTTTTACAGCACCTTTCCACCATTATTTTTATCTTTTTTATATATATGAAAGAAATATATTTATATAAATTGTTTATACACACATATATTTGGAAACAAAGTAAAGCAAGCAGAGTTTTGTTTTTCACATAAGTTGAAAAAACTCCATGTTCATATAGGAAACATTCTGCTTATTTTCTTAACTTCTCAGCATTTTCTTTTTCTCCTTAGATTAACAATAATCTTGGCATTAATAAAAGCAAAATAAACAGTAACTCCACATATTTACACTAGAAGCTAGTCTCATCTAGTCTCCTTCCTGTTTCTTCTAACATTTTCTTCTCTTATTTGTGCTTTTAAACTACCCTTAGATCTCTTGTTACTCTAGCCATCCTTTGAATGCCTTCCCTTTTGCCTTTTTTCCCCCCGGTAGATGTATGTTTTCCTGATATAGTGCTAACTGTTAATATATGGACTTCTCCCTCTCCTGTTAGAATTATAATTTTGACATTGTTACTTTTAAGAAATGTTTGCCTAGTCAGGTAATCTTTAAACTATAATAGGAAAGTTTATTTACAAGCAGGAGTAGAGCTTATATTCATCTTATTTTACCATTTAAGAAATGTTGGGGAGCATTTGTCCATTTGAAAACTTGACTATGCAAGACTGCATTACTTTTCTTCCACTTTAGTAGAGTATGTTCTGAAAGGTACATTACAGCTTTCTAAACCTCGTTCCTCAGTGACAGTAAGGATAGTGCTGGAGACAAATTAACCTTGGGCTGTGGAGACAACTGAGAAACACATTAGTAGGTTCCAGTAGCAAAACAGAAGCCATTTTCAGCTGCATTTACTTCCTCCTTCTGCCCTTCTTCATTCTTCTCTATCCAAAGGCCTGTAGCTTTATGCTCATTGTAACTGTTTAGATATATTGTTTTTGGTGCTTAGGGATAACCCCATCATTACCTGTATTATCAATGAAAGTAACAGAATATAGGCAGTATTATGTACTTCCGTGTTGTTTTTTTATGAAAATAAAAATAATAGACATTTTGGCTCAGAAGGTAACTCATTGGATGAGCCTGGCAAAACAAAAGCTATGACTTTGATCCCCACACCAACAAAAAGATAAAATAAAGAAAAAGTACCCAAAATTTATGGAGCCCTTTGTGCTAAGTTAAAGTATTTTTTGGGAACTGATCCATTTAAATATGGTAAAAATTTATTTTCAAAATATGCTGATGTCTCCAGATCTGCTGTTTTCACTTTTTTTGGGTACTTTTACACATTTTCTGTTGATCCTTGTATTTATTGCTTTGTTTTACTTGATCATTCTTTCAGTGATCAGTGATTTTAATAACTGAAATTAAATCATTAGATATGATCGTTATTTTTTCAAAGTCGGAGGAAAAAGGGTTTAGAAAAAATTATTTTTAATAATGTTTTTAAATGAATTTATTAGTCTTTAAACTATCCTCTATTGCATATTATATTCTTTCATTTTTCCTCTTGCTTATTTAAGGTTCTACCGATTTTCTCTATATCTTTGGAAAAGTCACTAGTTCTGAGTTTTCTCGTTTATAAAATGATAATACTATTTTTACCTCTGAGGGTAGCTGTGAAGATGGGAAGTACTAAAAACATATAATGCATTATGACACTGTACTTGGCATATCAGTTTCCTCTAGTACTGACTGATAAAGAAGAAAAGCAAGACAGTAACTTTAGCACGCTGACTTGAAGCTAAGTGAGCAGAGAATACCCCAGGTTCTTCTGTTTGAAAAGCTGCCACTTCTCGCTGTACCTACTCTTAGCTCCTCTGCTCCAGAGAACTTTGCTTGTCTTTGTCTCTACTTAAGCTTTCCAATGGGCTTTCTCTATTTAATTTTCCCAGAAAATCTGAGAATCTGTACTCATGGCAAGTAATACTGTTTTATAATAATTCAGCTTATTAAAAAAGACAGAATTGTCTTGTTTTCTCTTTATGTAGTGTTTGAATTAAAAATACTTGGAGATTTCATTGATCTATACTGTTAACATTCTTTAGTGTTAATCAAAGCTTATTTTGCACCATTTAACCCTTATCAAGAGTAGAAGGTAAAGCAGCTCAGGATCTTGCACCACACCCATACTATTTGACATTCATAGCCATTGACAATAAATCTGTACTTAATAATAATCCTAATCATTGAATGTAATTCCTGAGCCCTTCAAATTGATATTATGGGAAAAGCTTTTATTATTTTTAGTAATTTTTTTATTTAAAAAGTTTTTTTTTCTCATACCCACCACTGCCCCTTCTCCTCTCCTTCCCTGTCGACACTACCTCTGATGCAATAACTGCCCTGATAGGAAATTTTCTAAGCTGCCAACATGGAGTGTTTTGAAGGCTCCTGAGATTTTCATGTCAGCTAAAGAATTCATTGTTCCCTTGTTTAGAGGTTAAACTGACACATGTTTTCTTAAGGATATTTCTTTTTTTCTTTGTATCGAGATCTGGCTATGTATCCCAGGCTGGCCTTGGACTTGGTAGTTCTCACACTTAGACCTACAGAGACCTGGAATAACAGGCCAGTACCATCATGCCTGGTTTATTCTCCTCGCCTCTCAGTATCTAACTATACCCATAGAATAGTGCTGGTAAAAACCATTTGCTGAAGCTGGGAGCTGGCTTAACCCTTCAGAGCACTGGTTGCTTTTCTATATGATCTCAGTTCAATTCCCAGCACCCATATTGCAGCTCCTGTCTGTCTGTAACTCCAGTTTCAGGGGATCTAGCACCCTGTTATAGACTTTGCAGGCATACACCTGGTGCACAAAAATATTTGCAAGCAAAATACCCTCACATATAAAATGAAGTAATGACAAATGTTAAAACAATTATTGATCCATGGGGCTTAGTGTGTACTTCGGACCTGATTTTGACCTGGGAACCCTCCTCCCCCTTCTGCTTTTATGATAGCCATCTGAACAGTATTTGTCTCTGACTTCTAGTAGTTAGATACTCTCTAACAGTAGTTCACATTTTGTGTTGTTCAAAGTCCCTGGGAAAACAGTTTTCTGTCACAGTGTATTAAAATTAGGTAGAAATGGTAATTTTTTTAAATCATTAATAAAGTATCTACTATAATAAGATATTAATAAAAATCTCAAAACACCTTCCAAGGGTTAAAAAATATATATATTTTCTCCCTTTGAAGCTTTAGGCTGAGAGAAACTAATGTTATAGAAAAGAAATTTTTTATTTTTTTTTTTTATATAGCTCTGTGTTCTGGGTGCTCTTATGCTACAGATATCTATCTTCAAGGATTTTTTTTTTCCTCAAGGGATGGTTGTTGTCCTTGTTTTTGAAGACAGTCAATTGGGAAACATTAGTAGCTCCTGGTCTCCAATCTAAAAATAATAAGTGAGCTGGAGATGTGGCTAAGTAATTAAGAGCACTTGCCTACTCAATCATGAAGATGAGTTTGAATCTCAGCACCCATATGCCAAGTCAGAAAAAGGCCTGTGATTCCATAGCTAACAGAATCTGATGCCCCCGTGGCCTCTGCACATGCTTGTCCACAAGTGTGCACACATTGCCCATCACTCAGAGAGATAAACGAAAATAAAGCAAAAAAGAAAAGTGACTACAAAAATCTTAGATTGCTACCTATACAAATATCTTTTCCAGACAGTGAGCTTTCCTGTAGAACCAAAAATGCTAACTTGAGAGCTTCCTATTGTCAGTATAAATGAGCCTACACTGAGAGAGACTTTCTGGGAAGGTGACAAAATAGACTGTCGCATGTCTGGCTGTCTCCTAAACACCGTCCCTAACTGTCAATTTATTACTAATCATTTCTAGTGCCTGCCTTCTGGGTTGTGTTTAATTCTTCTGTTAGGCATTTCTAGTGAGAGGAGTTTAGACATTTGTTCTAAAGCCAGTGAGCAAATAGTAAAAAATACACCTAGCTGCCCATCAGTCGGTAAGTTTCCTTTGGCCCGCCCTCCCACATCCAGTGACAGTATCTGAGTAGTTTAGAAAATATTCCAAAACTTTTCTTAGAAACCCTATAAAGATCTTTCATGTTTCCTTTTCTCTCTTAAACTCATCCATAGTACAAAGATTAATTGTTTGAGGTTTCTCCATTTTAATTTTGTAATTCTATACTTCTGGCCCTTCCGCTTCCAAAAGGCTACTTCATATGTCCAGCAAAATGTTGTAAGATGTCTACCCTCCACCAAAGACAGAGTCGATCATCTTTGACACACCTACCTGCTTAGTCTCCTGAGTCTGCTACTGAGTGTAATCCCCCTTATTGGCATCACCACTCACCAGGTCAGCTCTACAGAGTCTTTTTAGCTTACTTCAGTCCAGTTATTTTTTTTTATAAATGTGTATATCAAAATGATTACATTACTGTTTGCAGCTAAATATGCATTTATTTTAAAACATTTATTCAGCAAATAAAGAGCAATAGTTTTTATTTTGAAGAGACTGGTTTCAAGCCAATTGCTTCCAGGTGTTAGAGCTTACCTATCCCAAGCTCACGTGGATTGCCTGCTTTAAGAATCACTTGTACAGTAAGGACTTTGTTCTGTAGAAACTGAACTTCCTTGCTGTTGATACTTAGGTTTTCTGAGATTTTTATAGTTAATAAATTAAGCACCTTGTTGGAAAAAAATAACACCATAAAAAGTGTAGAGTAAAATAAATCTTGTCCTTACTCCCCAGCTGCCTAGCAGTCTCCATATTATCCTCCCCAAATAGGCAACACCTTTCTTAGTGTTACATCCAGAAGTGTGTTGTGCAATGGCTGGTAAAATAAAAAGGAAGTATTATTTGTCATATTCAGTCCACAAAATATAGCTTACACACATTCTGCAACTTGCTTTTTTACTTAACATTTGATACTTTCCCATTTCAATACTTAGGTCGCTATTGTGCCAATTCAGAAAAGCTGCAAACTGTTCTATCCTGTGGAACTTACTTAAGCATTAATTCATTAAGGGATTAAAAAAAATTCCTGTCATAACTAATTCTGTAACTAATAACCCTGGTTTTGTTTTTTTTTTTTTTTAATGTACCTGTACCTGTAGCAAAGCTTCTTTCCATTAAAGCGTTTGAGTTCCATGATCTAAGAATGTCAGTCTCAAGCTTATATGAAGTGCTAGTCTAGGGAAGGAACCCACGTAGGCATTGCTCCTCTATCTTTTTGCCTATGTTCTTTTTTTTTCCCCTCAGACTTTCGGTTTCTGATTTCTGCACATACACCCTCCCCACCCTTTGCACTGTTTGTCTCTTCTTGCCCATGAGATCATTTTTAGTAATCTCAAAGCTAATGCTCAGCTTCTTTCAATTATCTTTGCAGAATGTGAGGTTAGTTATCTTGTTGAGAATCTGTTTTAACAATTTGTTAATTTTTCTTTTCACACTTGTAGCATAGCAGGCATCAAATTAATAAATGTATTCATTTTTTATGAATATATATTTTTCCAAGGTCTTAGTGATTTATTTTCTTTCAGTTAAAATTAACCATTTCAGTTGCTACTGCAGAGAGCTTACTTCAGGATTTTATACTATGAAGTTATACAATGTAATTCTCTGCTTGATATTCAAATTTTAATACATACATATACTTTTTATTTTTGGTGGGAAAGGCTAAGCTATAGAAAATTTGCTTTGGAGAGGGTTTTTTTTATTGCTCTGAAATTTGTCAAATTGAACTTAAAATGCTCTAGATTTTACATGATTTTTTTCATAACAAATTTTGATACCTCTTTTTCCCTCCTTGCTCCATATTTGAAATTTATCTTCTGTTGTGCATGATAGAGGAATGCTGCTTTGCTTGCAAGAAATTAACTTGAAATTGTGTTTTGAGTAATTCTGCTTTTTTGGCTTTTTGTACCTAATCAGAATTGATGTGACTGAAGTGCAAATCTTCATAATAATCATGCATTTGCTGGCAGTGATTGGAGGACCACCTTTTTGGCAATCTATGGTAATTTTGTTCACATCGTGTATCTTATGTAATGCATGTTATCTTCTGCTTGTGTTTCTAATGTAGGACAATGAAGTTAAAGGGTAATGTTTAAAGTTACTGTACTTTTCTCTGAGAGTGGAAGTTATGGCAAACAGTAGCAAGTTTCTTGTTAGAGCATGAGAATTATATTCTTTCTGGTTCTGTGTACATTAAGTGTGTTTTGAATGCTAATGAAAATCTGAGTTCTTATTATCAACCCATTTTACATTTAAGGAAACAACAGGTAATGTGACAAGTAAGTTAAGTAGTGACACAATTCAGTTACCTTTTTTCCTGTCCTCTATGACATTACTGGACCTTCTGTCATATGCTCAATGCTGAATAGTAAATTTAGAATTTCAGATTGTAAATTAACTCTAGCACACAGAAAAAGAAAACAATATAAATGCTTCTGAATTATGTCAATGTATGGGATTAATTTAAACATCATGACTTTTTCTTCCTGCCCTGAAATATATTAATTCCCCTACTTCAATGAGCCTCTTGAGAGAATATATTCTAACTTCTACCTATAGGTAACTGTCCAGTTTAGTTTGCTTCTCTGAAGAAAGGAGGTACTGATGGCAGCCATTGTACAAATGAGTTAATGTGTAAAGCACTGCCTGTCAGATAAGAGTCCTCAGTAAAGCTAGCACTCCTTGTGTGATTGCTCCTGTTGTGCTTCTGGCTTTGTTTTTGCTTTGTTTGCTTTGTTTTAGGAGATGGGATCACGCTGCCCTTAAAGAAATTATACCTATGCCTTAGAGTCTCAAGTACTGGCATTAAGGGGAGCATTGTCATTTCAGTTTGTTCAAGTATTGATCAGGATTGGGCAGAGTAGTTAGTACTCCCTAGTTAACAGTTCTCTGTTGGTCACCACCACCTCTTCAGTAGTTATTTGATGTGATTGTACTAAAAAAAAAAAAAAAAAAATAGTAAGCCAAAGTGATTATAATTCTCAAAAATCAGATTAATTTCAAAATATGAGAAATTGACTAACTCAGAGTTTCCCCTTACTTAATTCAGTTCCTAATGGTGAATTAGGTACTTCCCTGAGCATTTATTGCCAAAATTAATTGCCTTTTGTTCATGAAATGGACTTACCAAAAAAAAAAAAAAAAAAGAGAGAGAGAGATAAAGGAGTAAAAATAACTTGCAGTCAGCCAGGAAACTGTTGAACCCATTCTTTCAGTGCACAATACCATATGTGTGCCATACTCATCACAGTGGATACCTATTGGTTTTTGTGACTAAAATGTAGAGATAATTTTATTACCTTGTCCTTTAATAGATGAGCTGATTTTGTTTAGGCTTTAAAAAGAAAATACGTTAGCCTCAACAGGAAGGAAAAACAGATTTTTTTTTTTTTTAAACTACATCATAAAACCTAAATTCTACCCAACCTCCTTTACTTGTGACTATAGATTATTAGTTTTATAGACTTTGTGATTTACATTAAAGTTCTCTTCAAAATACTGTCTTGAATATCTTAAGCATAAAGAATGCCTAAGATATTTTTAAAGTATTTTAATATTCATAAAATGAGAATTCTGGGGACTGGTGAGATGATGGCTCAGAGGCTATGAGCACTAACTGTTCTTTAAGAAATCCTGAGTTCAATTCCTAGCAACCATATGGTGAATTACAACCATCTATAATGGCATCTGGTACCCTCTCCTGTGTACTGTATACATAATAAACCTTTTTTTAAAAAAATGAGAATTCTGGCTTGATTTTTTTAAAAGAATTTTAACACCTGGCTTATAGAAATAATTCCTATATATGACAGTATGTTACATATACATATATTTTAAAATATTTATGTTCATGTTATATCCATATTTTATTTTTTAGGGGGTACCTGGCAGTAAATTGATTCAGGTATACTTTTACCTTTCTCAGTAGAATTAGTAGGCTATGTAACTAACTTTTTAAAAGGTCAAGTAATCCTAGTCCGTCCTTAGGAAGGTAGAGGCAGTTGGAGCAGAAGTTGAAAGTTGTCCTCAGACTGTGAACCGGCTGCTTAGCACAGCCTCAACAATAGCAAGGAAAAGTCAAACATTGATCCTGTCTTTACTTGTAACTAAGGTGGGGTAGTTATGTTTTTATGCCACCAGAAGGTGGCTTTCCCCCCCCCTCTTATTACTGTCTGATAGTTTAAGGCAAGTTCTTACTATTCCTGTAGCCCAGGCTTATGAGTCCCTCTTGCCTTCATCTCCCAAGTCCTAGAAATAGATCAGCTCACCACTATGCTTAGCTTTATCAAGACATTTTCTAAACTATTTGTGAAACTGACAGTATTTTGAAATCATTTCCTAGGCCAAACAGTCCAAATTCAGAATTAATATGGATACTATCATTAGAATGTGTCAGGAAAACAGATTTCCAGCCTTTGACATATTATTTTCTATATATTGTGATGTTCACATCATTAAACTAAAAGAAAGGACCCTACTTCTTGTAATAATTGGAGACTTAGTGAGATTATTTGTGGTGTTTGATTTTAGACTGATATGTAGGTTATTATCCCTAGGTTACTATTCCTTATCCTAAAAGCTTGAGATCAGAAATGTTTCAAAATGCAGGTCATTTCAGATTATTCATCAGCATACACTTGTTCCTAATCTGAAAAATCTGAAATCAGACATGCTCCAAAATCTGAATTTGAGAATTAAGTTTTGAATTTTGCAGCATTTCCATTTTTGGATTAGAGTGTCTACCTCATTTTTCTTTTTACTTGGTTCATGAGTTTACTATTATATCTATATATTACATTTAATGATCCCATCATTTATGCCAAAATGGAGAAAAGATGTTTATTTACTCACATAGAGAATTTACATCTTTTTTAAAACCTCAGGAAAATTGCCTGTTTTTCCAAATCCTTGTTAAATTATAAGACTTTTATCAGAAATTTAGCAATCAGATCTATAATAAAAAGAAAATATAAACATTATAAATATCTTCATAAATTTCATTCCAGAAGATCAACTATTTTGCAGGGGTCAATGGTTAATAGCTACTGCATTTGGATTACCCATTCTTTACCACATGTTTTTCCCAAAGAGATGAATTTTACTAAAGGTTATAGTAGATATTATTGTTATCTCCTGTGGTTTTGTTTTGTTGGGAAAATGTTGTCTTTCTTTTTTGGCTCTTTGGGGGTCCCTGCCACTCAGCTTCCAAATAAATCACACATGGAAACTTATTCTTTCTTATGAATACCCAGCCTTAGTTTGACTTGTTTCTAGTCAGCTTTGCTTAAATTATCCAATCTACCTTTTGCCTCTGGATGGTTTACCTTTCTCTGTTTATGAATAGCTATCTCTTCCTTCTTATTCAGTGCCTTGCTGTGTGACTGGGTCGCTGGCACCTTCATTTCTTGCTCCTCAGTCCTTCTCAGCCCCACCTATCCTTTCTCCTGCCTTGCTGTATTGGCCCTTCAGCTCTTTATTAGACCAGACAGGTGTTTTTAGACAGGCAAAGTAACACAGCTTCATAGAGTTAATCTAATGCAACATAAATGAATGAACTGCATTTTTGTTTGCATCATTAAACAAATGTTCCACACAGTAAACAAATGTATATTTTTTGTGTGTGAATTGCTTCTTCCTAAAATGTATTTCCTTTGGAACTTTCAAAGAAAGCAGTGGAGGTATGAAAATGAATATGTAAATAAATTAATCATGCAATTTACTAGTGGTTATTTACATTTGATCTCTAACCCCCTTTATTTTTTGTTTGTTTTATATAGTAAGAGTTTCTGGCCTGGTCCAGCTCTGAGGTCCAGACCACCTGTAGCTGCTTTGTCCCAATAATTACACAAAGTTTTACATTAATTACAAGCTGTTTGGCCTATGGCTCAGGCATATTACTTGCTAACTCTTACTCTTAAACTAACCCATGATTATCCAAATGGCGTAGTGCCTTTCCTCAGAGCACCATTTTTGTCTTCTTTCCTCTCTGTTTGTCTGGCATCTCTGCTCTACTCTTCTTCTTCTCAGGTATTTCTTAGTTTGGTAGCCCAATCCATACTTCCTATCTGCCTCTGGCCAGTCAGTGTTTTATTAAACCAGTAGGCAGGACAAATAGTTACAAAGTATAAGAGCATAATCCCACAGCAGTTTTGTTGTTTTGCTTTGTGATTTTTTTTATTTTCCAGACGGTGTTTCTCTGTATAACAGAGGTTTGGACTCAACCTTACAAAGATCCATCAGCCTCTACCTCCCAAGTACTGGGATTAAAGGCCTGTCAGTGCCACCATGCTTGACCTTCATTTGATTCTTTTAAGTGCTGTCATTGATTAAATATTTCTTAAATCTTTTAGAATTCAACTAAAGCAACTAGATAAATGCTATTACAGCTAAATTTTATGGAATTATTGAAGGACTGAATATTTTATGTAGTATCATGTATTTGTCTTTATTGAATTAAAAAGCTTTTTTCCAGTGCTGGAGATTAATTTCTTCAAGTTTGCTAGACAGGCACTCTACTACTGAGCTACATCTCCAGACCATTGAACTGGAAGACTTTTAAAAGAAAATGCCCTTATACTCAAATAACCTCTTATTGAATGTTATAATTACATTAACATTTTTAGTATTTTTATAGAATTCACTTAAAATAATTTGCATGAAGTTGGAGAAAAAGCTTAGATAAGAGCATGTATTGCTCTTTTAGAGGACCCAAGTTCAGTTCCTAGCATCCATAACAGGTGACTGATGACCCCTTATAATTCAAGCATCAGGGCATCTGACACCC
Source organism: Sigmodon hispidus (assembly GCA_004025045.1). Classification (NCBI taxonomy): domain Eukaryota; kingdom Metazoa; phylum Chordata; class Mammalia; order Rodentia; family Cricetidae; genus Sigmodon; species Sigmodon hispidus. The sequence goes on along the minus strand of PVIH01007656.1, from coordinate 54,968 downwards.
TCTTCTGGCCACCCACAGGCACTGAATTTTCATATACAAATACACATATACACACTATTAAAGTTAGTAAATAAATAAGTCTTTACTATGGTTTACAAACAAGTATTTCTGTGCTTTTTCCAATAAAATATCTAATCTTAAATTTTCAATTTATTTCCACAAAGCCTATTATATGCCTTCAAAATCTAACCAAAATGTATACTTTGTGTCTGATAGAAGTGCTGAGAATTTAAAACATTGTTCACTCTAACCTGTTTAAATCAATTGTAATACATTGATATTACTTGAATGCATACACTTCCTGCCACAAAGCCAGGTCTTTTTTCCCCTAACTATGGAAAAGACATCAGAACTTAAGGGAATTTTTAGTTCACCCATGTTTGAAAGATTACTGAAATTGTAGGCAAGTTTGAGATAAAGGTGTTTTCAGACAGCACTTTAGCTATTTCTATAGGGTAAATCAATAATGATGAGATTATAGCAGGAAAAGAGATTAGAAAAGACAAAATGATCACACCTTCCTTGATCTTGAGTGAGTAAAAGTGGTAAAAACACAAATTGTTTTTGTTGTTGTTGTTTTAAGTAATTTCATTGGTGCCATTTTGTAAGTGATTACCTGTGAGAAGTCCTTGTTCGTGGCCTCACATCTTCCTGTACATATTACCTTTTTCAATATAAGGTAGAGGAAGATAGTTCTGCATATTTTCAAAACACACAGGGAAAGGAACGAGATCTGAATCTTTATTCAAAAATACATACTGATTACCTATGAGAACCTGGGCCCCAAAGAACATTCAGAATTCATTCTAGGGTAAGAGAGATGGCTCAGACAGTAGGGATCCTGGCCACTGAAGCCTGATGACCCAGTTCAAATCTTAGAATCTACATGATAGAAAGAGATGTTTTCTTTGATTTCCACATGACCCCTGCCTCCCCCAATAAATAGAGTTTTAAAAAGCAAAATATACCATGTACTTGAACTTGCATTCTGATGGATATAGCTAGCACAACAGAATTGAAGAGAACCTGGGGATGTTTAGGATAGTTTGCTCCAGAATTGCTGGCTTGCTTTGTGATCCAAGCCTTGGATTAATTTAATTTAGTATTTGTGGTTTTTTTTTTTTCTTCTTCTTCTTCTTCTTCTTCTTCTTCCTAAAGGGCAAAAGTTTCATGCTACCAAAGCAGTATCCCCAAATTGTAAATACAAGTAGTGATGCTCAATCACATTAGTTGTAGCATGAATGACTGTTAAATACAGTTGTCTCATTCGGGGTGTTGATACCCTGGTCATCATATGGATATCTTCTGTAATGGTACAATAATCTATTAGGCAAGTATCATGTTTCTGCCTTTGTAGAGTGGGAAGTAGAGCTAATGGCACTGGGAAGTAAGAAAAGAGCAGAATATTGAGTTCCAGCCAGGTGCATCACAGTAATATCCCAGAACAGAAAAATACAGTAATTCAAGGCCTCATTATTATTTGTTATCTTCTCTTTTAAAAAGTTTGAACTTGGGCTGTAGGATAGGACATTAGACAATGCAGGAAGAGACTTTGGGGTGTTGTACAAATTTCTGAACTTTTAAGTAGAGATATTTCATTTAGAAGATCAAATCTTGCTTAGTGTGACTTGAGATTCAAATAGTTCAACTACGTTTCTTCTTAGAGTTGGAGTTTTGCAAAAGGTGGTAGGGTTGTGTAAACAATATGAGTTCTTGTGGGCTTTGAAGAAATGAAACATTTAGGATTTTTTGCCAGTTTTATTAGAATTTCATATTACAAAAAGAAACATTATTGTAGCCAGAAGTTTCTGACACATCCAGCCCTACAGGCTGGAAGAATCTTCCTACCTACAATCCTGCAGCTGCTTATAATACACAAAGGTTTATATTAATCACAGAGTGTTTGACTTATGGCTTAGGCTTATTATCAGCTAACTCTTACAACATAACCCATTTCTATTCATCTATGTCTTGCCATGTGGCTAGTGGCTTTACCTGTGTTCTATTACATCTTGCTCTCTTGGGCGGCAGCTTACAGTGTCTCTGTCAGACTTTGCCCTTTTTCCTTTTTATGCTCAGATTTGCTGTCTGTTCGTAAGATGCCTTGCCATAGGTCAAAACAGTCCCTTTATTAACCAATGGTATTTACAGCATTCAGAAAGATGTCCCACATCACTTCCCCTTTTCTGTCTAATCAAAAAGGAAGATTTCAATTTTAACATAGCAAAATTACATATAACAAAACAGCTATCAAGCAAGAATTACAGTTACAATATCTAGTCTAATTGTATTTAGCAAAATTATAGAAAATATTCTGTCATCTGCCTTATCCTTATGAGCCCAAAGTTTCATATCTAATTTACCTTTTATTGTAACTGATGAAAGCTATAATTATAACTATCTAATCTTCAACTCCACCAAAGGCCACAGAAGGATATAATATTACCTGAGTAAACAGGAAGGGCATAGCAAGCAACTTCCAAATTCTGGAAATGACAGGCATCTGACTACCTGGACAGTCACCTAAAGTTCTTCTGTAATGTTGGTGCATCCATCTGCAGTTTACAGGTGTAGAGTTTCTTCAGTGAAGCAGGAAGTTTGAAGGACTGCTCATCTTATTCTGGCATAGTTCTTTAGTTACTTCTCCCTGTGTCCTGCAGAATGTTTGGCAGTCTTCTCTATGAAGCAGGAACCTGAAGGGCCATCTTGGCTTGTTCTGCCAAAGTTCAGTGGTATTTTTCCCATGGATCCTCTATGTCCAGTCTATGCAGCATACTGTCAAGCAGTTAAGCTAAGAACAGTTTTTTTGCCCAGTGGCTAACTTTTGCCACAAAGAAAGTAAACTCCATGTGGAGTTTCTCTGATGCCCATCATGCTCTTGAGTGCTGCCAGGAGCAGAAATATCTCATTGTCCAAAAAAATCTAGGTTTTTAAAACATTTTAAAGCCATATTCTTTAGGTTTTTGAAGTGTTTGAAATATATCTTTCTATATCTAAAAAAAAAAGCTAACATGACTATAAGTTGATTATTCTAGATGACTATTAGTCTGTATTTCTTAATTATTCATTACAGTTTTAAATAAGTTACATAAACATACCTTAAACAAGAGTAGAAATGCACACATAAAGTATAACAAAATCAACCTTAAATTTGTATCAATAAACCAAAATCCATACCAATGCAAAGTATTTTGAGATTAACAGTTGTTCTAGGGATCATAGTAGATTCAATAATAAATCTTTTTTTATAGTTTCTATATTATATCCCTTTTTTATCTAGAAAGAGATTGACTATGACCATTAACCATTTATAATAATAACGAACATTTACAAACAATATTTTGAGAATTTGAGTATAGCTTTCCATACTGCTTCCTGCTGGTTTGGAGTACTGGTACTCTTAAGGGGATCCTCAGAAAATTCAATATTATGGTCAACTCCTGACTGAAGTATCTATAAAGTTGGGTCATCTCAGCCAGTCTTCTTAAAGCTGTTTTTGATGTAGAACTTGGAAACTACAACAGAGGTACTCTGAAATGTTAGATTATCTGGGCCATCCGTTCCCTTCTGAGGAGTTTCAGGGGGTCTTCCTTGATTAAACCTTGTTTTCTTTAACCCAGGATAAATCCACAGCCTTTTATTTTCTGTGGAAATAGAAAGAAAACCTCTTCTCCAAAGTAACATATTTCTTGGCTTCAGTTTTGAAGTCAAAGCATTTACAAAATATATAGGCTAGATTAATCCAGCAGCATTTATAATCAAATATCTTTTAGTAGTTCTTGCTTCTTCCTCAGGAGTCAAACAGTTCAGTGACAAAAACATACAGTATCCAGACTCTGTGTATTTCCCATCTTTATCTGGCTTATTATTATTTTTACTCTTATTTCTTTTTTAGTGACTTTATCCTGTTTTTCTCTTCTCTCCCAAGCTTATGAATATTTTTAAACACAGTGTTAACTATTTTGACTGTGTTGGGGTGGTTTTTTTTGTCTGAATCTGTCATTACCATATATCTCTTATCATTTTTTTTCTGACCACACCTTTAATCTGCTAAACCTCTATATGATTAAAGGCTTGGCTAGTATGGCTGGCTGGCTCAACCTAGCTACTTCATAGAGTTCAGCTTCTTAGCAGAGGTACTGGGAGGAGCCACATTTACCATCACAACTCTGGAGAATTTTAGGGTCCACATTGCTACCAAGTAAAACACTGCCGACAGCTGCTCATGAACTCCATGTAAGTGTTTAGCAGCAGGGCCTCTTAAAAGAGGATAACACTGAATCAGGAAGCCTCTCTTAAAAGAGCTGCACCTCTGCTTGCTGCTAGCACACAGAGCCCACCGAGAAAATGCTGTTACCAGGAAGTAATGCTTGACTCTGTTCCCTTTTTGTCCCTTTAAGAAACCTTAAATCTGTCATCAGCAGCTTCTGCTTGTACCAAGGCTTCAGTGAAACTTTGGGAACACATGCTGGAGTTCAGGCTGCAGGCAGCAGAACCGCTATTTTGTAAATCAAGTCCAAATGCCACTCTGTACTATGGCCTACTTGAGAGACACAACTAGGGAGCTGTTTTTGGCTCTGTTTCTGAGTTCAGAACCCTTTTTAAGCTTTCTCAGACTTTATGTGGGTGTATGTACTCTATGTTGGAATGCCATTTATAGTAAGAAGTTTCTTGCCTGTCCTGCATTCTCACAGCCAGTTAGCCCCAAATAATCACACTAAGGCTTTTATTAATTACAAACTGTCTTATGGCTGAGACTCATTATCAGCTAGTTCTTACAACTTAGCCTGTTTCTATTAATCTTTGTCGTGCCACGTGGCTAGTGGCTTTACCTGTGTTCTTAATACATCTTGTTCTCTTGGGTGGCAGCTCAAAGGTCTCTTTCTGACTCTGCCCTTATGCTCAGATTTCCTGCCTGCCTATAAACTGGCTTGCCATAGGCCAAAACAGCCTCTTTATTAACTAGTGGTATTCATGCCATACAGAAAGACATCCCACGTCGTCTTATAGTCTTATTTGATTTTAAAACATAGGCACATACATCTTGAATAGTGTAAACGACCGTGTTTTAAATGTTTTTATTGTAAGACTGCATTACCTTTCAAGGCTTTTGGACTTTTATAACCTTGTTCTTATAATTACTTCAGTAAATCCTAATTCATCTTACTTTTGGGCAAATTTTGAAACCAGAAAAGCAAAAGAATTGATATAAAAAAGAAGAAACTCTTTTGTGACCTCAAACATTTAGTATGTCTTCCATGTTAAATAATAGATATTATGCTTTCAAGATTAAATGTATATTATTAATCCACTCAACTCCCTCACTATACTTTAGGTAAATCACATTTTTAGTGTACAATCATATAGCAACATATTATTTACTGAAAAGTAAGGTTTATATGTAACAGTTGGGAGTATAGTTGTAGAACTGTACTAGTGTAGATGTACTTGACTTTTTTCTTTCTTTTTTTTTAAAGTGTAAATGCCATTTCATTTAAGTATAAATGTCACCCTCTAGTTGGTTGAATCCCAACAGTTCAGAGTTTGGAATTCTTTTACATAGAACTTTTCTCTTTCATAATGTACTGTGCTGATTTCAGAATTAATTTGCAAATGTTTTATTACTTATGCTATACTACTGTTTAGCAACTAGGAAGCTGCTACATATTTAGAGGGAATTTAGGAAGTAAGCAAAGAATTTTAAAGACACTCCCTTTTATTTAAAAAAATAGATACATTCACAGAGCTTTACTAAGATTATTATTCAAATTAATAGCATTGTATTTTTTAAATGATTCCTACTAGACTTTTAAGATTTACTTTATGTATGAGTGCTCTATCTGCATGTGTGCCTGCAAGCCAGAAGAGAGTATCAGATGGTTATGATAATAGATGGCTGTGAGCCACCATGTGGATGCTGGGAATTGGACTCATAACCTCTTGAAGAACAGCCAGTGCTCTAAACCACTAAGCCATTTCTCATATACTGGATTTTCATGTTATAAGTGAGTCTCATCTTTTGAGAGTTGTTATGTTGTTTATAATGAGAGAAAAGGGAAATTTCCATTACATTATTATTAACTATAAGGAATGGTGATTTTTTTGTGGGTATGAACAAATATTTGATTGTACTGTTTTCTTATTTGAATGTGTATATATTTTAATTGTCCTTTCTCTCTACTCATTAAAGATTCCAGTGCTGAATATTCAAATGAAAATTTTTCCTGCACTTTGTACTGTGGCAGGGACCATATTTTCCTGTACAAATTACTTCCGTGTAATCTTCACAGGTGGTGTTGGCAAAAATGGATCAACCATAGCAGTGAGTATACTTTAAGATTTCTAGAGATTTGCAAACTAAGAATTGTTCTTACTAATACTCTGTTTTTTATTTAAAAGACATGTAAACATTTTTCAACTTATAATTTCAATTAAGCCTTTTATATATATACATATATGTACATACTTTTGTATGCTGATAAATGTTCATGTGAGCACAGTGCACATCTTTGGAAATTATGACATGCTATGTACAAATCAGTGAGACCTGTCCAGCAGAGTCCTGTTTGTGCTTTACCAGTTCATGCAGCTATGTCTCACTAGTCTGGAGTCCAGCTTACTGCAATTGTTGACTAGCAGCCATTGTGAGATTCTAGAAAGTCTAAGTTAAAGTATCTTGTGGCAAGTCTGTGTAGCATCTGACAGCATTAAATGCTCTTAATTCTTCTCTGTACAGGGAACAAGTGTCCTTTCTCCTTTTCTCCATATTGGATCAGTGATCACATTAGCTGTTATGATCTACAAGAAGTCAGCAGTTCAGCTGTTTGAAAAGCATCCATGTCTTTATATTCTGACATTTGGTTTTGTGTCGGCTAAAATCACTAATAAGCTTGTGGTAAGCACCTCATTTTTCACTGCTTTGATGTTCATCTTATTTTGGTTTTAGACCTGGATTTCATCCTGTGGGTTCTTAAGTAGTGTAATAGTTTACAGCATCCGTGTCTTTATACCAACAGAAGAGCAGTTTTACCCTCCTGACACTACATTTTGAGTTTTCTAAAGTTCTGAAGCTCTCTGCCCTTTCACTGTTTTGTCCACTCCTTAGTCAATCACTGTATGTGCATTTTTGGTGTCATCATAGACACACATTGAAACCCATTGTACAGGAGTGTTTCCCACCAGCATAGTTGCTATGATTATTTCCTTTCTCATACAATTTTAACATTTTTAGTTTTTTTTTTTTTTTTTTTTTTTTTTTTTTTTTTTTTTTTTTTTTTTTTTTTTTTTTTTTTTTTTTTAGTTTAAGAAACTCAACAACTATTGCTAAGTCATTCTTGAAACTTTGTATTTGAGCTTTATATTGATTTACTGTGCTGCTGACAATTCTAAAATGAAAATGCCCATTTAATTGATTTTATTCTACTTTCAGGTTGCACATATGACGAAAAGTGAAATGCATCTGCATGACACAGCATTCATAGGTCCAGCACTTTTGTTTCTAGACCAGTATTTTAACAGCTTCATTGATGAATATATTGTACTTTGGATTGCCCTGGTAGGTATTACACTGTCTTATTTTGTGGTTTGTTAGCTACTTGTTTTTTGTTTAAGTGAGACAGTCCTAAGAGGTCATGGAATGGTAATAATAACGAGGCCTGCCAGAAACCTACATTTGTAGTTTGTTGAGAGTTGTTCATGACTTTATGACTATATTCAGCCAGCCATAGCCCCTCATTTATAAATTGTCTATACCTGCTTTCATTCTATTCTTTCTGAGTTGAACAATTATTACAGAATATAACTGGAAAGCTTGAAATAATTGTGTTGCTTATATATAGCATAGTGATCAAGTGCTTTCCTAGCATGCATTAAGCCTTGTGTTTGATTCCAGCACCATATTTAAAAAGTCAGGCATGGTGGCAATGACTATGACCCTAGCACTTGGGAACCGGAAGCCAGCGGATCAAAAGTTGAAGATCTTTCTTAGCTACACACTGAGTTTGAGGATAGCCTAGGCTGTCTCAAAAAATAAAATAATAATAAAAAGCTTGACATTTACTGTCTCTCTCTAAGGAAAGATTTGTTAATCCTTAGATATAAAGGATATCAGGAGGCAACTGTTCCTGAACTGTATGAATTTGATGGCTAATTTGGAGAGAAGAAAGCCATTCTGTCCGCCTAGGAAGTTTAGGGAGACCTGTGTACATGTTGAGAATCTAATCAAACTTCTCTTCTCTTTTTAGGTCTTCTCTTTCTTTGACTTGATTCGTTACTGTGTCAGTGTTTGCAATCAGATTGCATCTCACCTGCACATACATGTCTTCAGAATTAAAGCTTCCGCAGCTCACACTAATCATCACTAATGATGTGGTTGGGGTTCTGTTAAGCTCATGTTTTCGGCAGGAAAGAATCTGAACATGTTAAGGAGAATGGGGGTGGATGAGAACAAATGTAATTTATAATAATCAATGTTATGTAACTTTCATTCTTTGTCACTGGTAACACTCCCTAACTGTCCTGTTGAAAATGGGAATTTCAGGTCCCATCCTGTAAACTGAACATGTTGTCAAACAAGGTTTGGCTACAGAAAGCATGCAGGGAAAATGCCATGGTGTTTGTGTGATTACCCTGGGTTCAGACTAACACTGTCAGAGGAGCACATCCACAGTGGTGGTGATTCTAATGTAAAATTTTGCAGGCCAAAAGATGGTTGCTTTATAATTTTAACAAATCATCATCTTTTAGTAACACCTTGTTTATTGTCTTCTCAGACTTTCTTTTGTAAGGAACTCAGCTTGTGACATACATCCTACTAGTTTATGAGGTGAGAGCAGTGATAAAGACCTTAAATTTGGATGGAAAGGTTTCCTGTCTGTACATTGTTGAGGAAGTGATTTTATTATTGATCAAGAAACGGTGTTTCTCATGGGCTTGGGAAATCTCGCTAGCATGCAGATAATGTGGTAACTTTGTCAATTCATTTTATTTTTTTAAATAAATATATGATCTCAGAGCCTGCCTTTTTCTCAGTTTTATTCAGGGGAAAGGTAAATTAAATTTTAAATGTCATTTTTAAAATTGAGATAAATTGTACTTTTGTCCTTTAACAGTTAAGGAAATATGGTCAGTTGTGTTGTTATGATGTGCCTTTGACCACTCTACTGTAGAAAATGTTGTCTTTTAAAAAGGAAAAATGTTTTGTTCATTCTCTCTCCAGTAGGTTCTTTATATTGCAGTCATTACTCCAACATTTCAGTAATTGTCCAGAATGAGGTGGTGGTAGTTTACTTTGTATTTTTTTCCTTTTTGATATTTAGACTACTGTTTCAGTGTTCTCCGCGAATCAGATATTCTGTTTCTTTAGTGTAAAGAAATACAAAGAATATTGAATCCCAACACTCAGAGGTGGAAGCAGGAAGAGGATCAGAAGTTCAAGTTATCCTTGATGATGGAGTTTTAGGCCAGTCTGAGCTACACAAGAAAATCGGGGTGGGAGGGGGAGGGTAAAAAGATAATCTAAGAAAAGTGGGGGGGAACACAGGTAATCTGCCATTGTACAGTTACATCTATTGTTTTATTTGATTATTTTAGCAGACATTCAACAGTTGTTTATACCTAGTAGAAATTGAGGCCTGAAGAGGCTAAATGAAATACTGATTATCGCATACTCCAATAGACTCTAGGCTGTCTTCTAAATTCTAGCTAGTGTTTTTCTGTACCATACCAACACTATTATCAGAGGTATTCAAGGCTAATTGAAATAAATATATATACTATTTTTTTTCTCAGAATAGAGGGAATCTGAAAAGCAGTCATGTGTGCTTCTTTTGCCCTAGATAGCATCAGTATTATCAAACTAATGATTGCTTTGTAGAAAGCCTCAGCCAACCCTGGGTGTTAAGTTCACTTACCTACTAGAATCATTCAGCAATATTGATGGTTTTTTTTTTTTTTGTGGGGGAGGGGGTTGGACAAGGCCCTACAGTAGCTTAGGCTAGCCTTGAACTCTCAGTTCTCTTTTTTTAGCCTCCTGAATGCTGGGATTATAGACTGTACCACTACAATGTATTCCATGTTCAATCATTATGGAAAATTTGGTAGGCTTATATTGGAGCCTCAATATTTTCATAGCCTTAACAGCATACTGGTTCTTGGTCTGAAACTTTTTAAGATCTAACTAGGTTTAGCAACCACTAATGTAAACCATCTAAAAAGATATAATGATTCCTTGAAGCTGCAGAACTACAGATGGGCATTGCAATAAGGGCTTGTGTTCCTTAAATCAGAATGTATCCCTTAGGCTTCCATTTTGTAGATCTGTTTCTTCCTATACCCCCCAGATTATTTGTAATCTTTGTATGGAATTTAGAAACTTCTGAAGGCCACAATAAAAATTAAGGAGGGTAAACATCTCAAAAATAGTATTCTAGAAGACAAAATGCTTCTCTTGTAGGTTTAAAGAGAAACTGAATCGATATATAGAGAAAAGAAGGGCCTCGATAGCTACTAAACACTTGAGATTGTAAAGGGAAAAAATGTCAATGCAGGACTCTCTCCACCTTTATTTAGCTAGAGAATGGAACTAGAACCTTAATAAGCAATTCAGATGAAATGCCTCAGACTGAAGGTAAAGGACCAGCCCTGGCTTGGTTATGGGCAGTCTAACCTGTTTATCAAAGTCATGGAGTAGCCTCTGTTGACTGGATTTTTTTCCATTAAGTTGTTTTAGGCTGAAGCTGGAAAGCACATCCGACTAATACCAAAGACTACTATGCCGAGGGTAATCTGCCCAAGATTTCTTGCTCTTCCTACTAGACGTGGAATTGTGGACACCTGCTTTTTTTTATTCCAAACTGCCTCGTGTGTCCAGGTCCTTGTGCGCATCTAGATCAATTTGTTCTCCCACGCAGGCCTCCTAGATTGACAAACAGCAAGGTTTTCATCTTTATTCTCATCCTCACATGTCAGGCCTCTATTTTGTACATGGGTCATTGGGCCACAACAATGGTCTCTGCTGAGGATTTTATAACAGTAGTTCCCAGGCTGTGTCATTGGCAGCGACTTCAAATCAAGCACCCACAACTGTTTGTCTGTGTTCATTCCGCTAAAAATACAGCTTTGAGTACAGTTCCATGAGCTTGGATGAGAGCTTTCAAAGTTCTGAGAAACCCTGACATCACGGATCACAAACTCAGGCACCACTTTGAAGCAAGATTGGGCTACCAGTTGGAAAGAGGCCCTGGATTCCAGGGCTGAGAGTCTCACTGGTCGAGCCTGGCACACCAGAAGGGCCAAAGTCTATAGCTCTAGACACTGTTGCTCACCACGGCTTTTACTTCACAGTCTTTTCTCTTGATTTCTTCTGTTTCTTCTGTTCCTCATATTCAAGTATTTTCTTTTGGAAATAGCCTGTGGGTTCAAACAGGTGTTAGTTAAACAGACAGATGGGCTCAAAAGTAAGTAACCTCGACAAGCCTAAACTCTGACCTGTGGAATTACATGTCTGCAGTCCTAGTTACTGGGAAGCTTAGGCTATATAGTAAGAATTTGTCTCAAGAAACCAGAATCTCTAGGCCCTCACCAGATTTAGTACAACCCAAGGGGGACAAATGGTAATTACAAATAGTGATTAGCTCCAGAATGAAAGAAAGGAGGGGCCAGACTGCTGAGTGATGAACAGACGTCTCTGCAAACTACCAGCTCCTGAAGCATTTCCTCTGGTTACTTCTATTGAGCCCCACTGATAGAAGTTACAACTGTTGTGTCTGCTGGTCCTCCAGGACTCCTCTGAAGGAAGAAGACACTTGCAGAGAAGTTGGTGGGGTGGATGTACCTGCAGGAGGGTTCCTGCTCTTCTCTGCTTCCTGAATGAATAAGGAGAAAAGTTGCGTCTTCACAAACTTCTTCACGAATCGGCGCTTGGTTTTGGAGGTAACAGCCTTACAGAAGGATCGTTCTTGGAAGTGGCCTTGCCCACTGGCCTCTCGTTTGATATAGGAGGCATAATGGCCCACAGTCTTGACAAAGAACTGCACAAAAGGGCTTGAAACATGCTCATTGATTTGTTCTGAAGCTGCAGGAGACAGAAAGGACCATCGTAGAGCAGTGGAAGGAGTAAATTACCTAAATTCATCTCTTAATTATGTTTTCTATTGTTGTCCAGAAGTTCCCAGGGGAGGCAGCTGAGTAAATAACTGATTGAAATGGAAGTCTGAAACTTGAATGGCTCACATTTACAATACCAGATTTCAGGAGTCTGGGACAGGAGGATTGCCACAAGTTTGACACTGTCTCACAAAACAAAAGAAAAAGAAATAGTCTAGGAACTGGGTATAGATTCTCTACCATTCCGTAGGGAAAGAGACAAAAGTCTCATATTCAGGATCTAGTATCCTGACTCAAGCTACTAAAGGAATTTATTTTAATAAATTGGGAATAATACCTCCAAGCTCTCTGGGAAAACCTAAAATAAAAGAGGAGCCTAGAACTTACTCTTTAGCTCATTTATCCCCTGACCAAGAGAGCCCAAGATATCATCCTGAAGTTTTGGTGGTAGAATGTCTTTTTCATCACCAACCTAGAAAAGAACAAAGCTAGGGCTAGGTCAAGGTCAAGCATTCTGTACAGCAGGTCAGGAAGGGGTTCAAGAGAATGTGAGGAATGTCTAAATTTTTGCCCTACTCCACCCCAAACCACTGCTGCACAGAAGGGAACAGGAGTCATTTCTTTGCTTCCAGTTTGAATTCAAACATGAGCAAGTGATCCGCTCAAGTGTATATTACTTGCTCAAAAGACACTGTTGCTGTCTGCTTCAGTCTGTAAGGCATCTGGGTCCTTGCCCATAGTCTCATGAAGGGAAGGCATAGCACAAGTTCTCAAAGTGTCTATTGAGATCAGTGGGACATCATGGGACTCAAAAGGTTGTATTGGTGGCAGGCCTGCAGGTGCCCTCAAAGCAAACACTTACCGACAATAAGAAGGTTCCTTCACAAAGATTCACCAACAGGACCTGAAATAAATACAGAATAGCTTTATCTCTTCATGGACCTCAACTACCAACTCCCTTTCTGCCCATGACTAGACTTGAAGTCCAGGTAGCAGCAATATCAGCATTTGTAATTCTCATTTCCTGCCTGGTATTCTCATTTCTTTTTTCCCCTACAAATATAGTTCACCAGGTAGAAAATTGTCTATGTGTCTGTGTCTCTGTCTGTCTGTCTGTCTGTCAAAAGGGACTTGAGCAAAGGGCCACAACAGATGGAAAGTAAATAGGGGGGTGGGGATCAGCCATAGCCATTTACTCAAAACACTGATCATGTCAGACATGATGGTGTACATCTTTTGTTCTAGCACTCTGGGATCCTAGGCAAACAGGAAGATTGCTTAAGTTTTGAGCCTGGAATGGGCTGAACAGACCTTATATCATCATCAGAGAGACTCTGTATCATCACAAAGATAAAAGAAAAAACGACTATAGGGATTATAGAAACTGCTTTCTTAATACAGGGCACATACACAATACTCACTTCACACTACGCATTTTATTTAATTCTAGCAATGGTTCTGTGAAGCCGGTACTATCTCATTTTGTAGATGAGATAAATCTAGAGAAGTTCTTGTCTGAGCCAAAGGAACTCAAAACTCCAAAATCAGTCCAAATATCCAGACACAAGCTTAACCTGGACTACGGGTAGATTTCTGGTGGTTAGATAAAAGCCAGTATTCCTCTGGAAATAGTGAAACCCCATTCCCATCTGCCAAAATGAGAAGGAACATATGGATAACTGTTCCTTAAAACCCCATGCTGCCCTCCAGGCTCCCTAGTATCATAGGTACCTGTTAACACAAGCATACTAGCCACCTTCCTGTTAGCCTAAGCTCATGGCTTCCCTCCCCCTAGCTACTATTCATCCTTAGAACCTAGCTATTACCTGTGTGGTTTCTCTCTTTCCCTCCCCCTCTCTCTTCTCCCTCTCTGAGTCTCTCTCAATCTCTCCCTATTATCTCTTGCTATGTTCTACTCTCCATCTATTGCCATCTCACTCTCCCCACTATTCTTTCCTTCCTCCTTAGCCCTGCCCATATCCAATATGCTGACTCTGTTCTGCCTACTTTCTGTCTCTGCTCTGGAGTCTTCCAAATGCCTCTGGCAGTTCTCTCATATCTACGATAAAATCATTAGCCATATCATTGAGCAGTCATGTCAGCAGTTTGTTTTAGTGTGTCCCCTCGAATACAGTTCCCAGAAGTCATGGTGGTGAGAAACAGCAGACCAGTTTTCAAGCTTAAATTGTGGTCTTTGGGATCCCATTCCTCTTATCTCCTGCTCTCCTTCAGCATCCTGTCCTCTGGTTCACTCAGCAGAGGACTGGACAGATTCATCATTGTGTCTTGATCTTTTCACACTTTAAACAACTCTTGTGTACAATTGCCTAGAGTTCTTAACTCCCTCAGATTGGAGGTCAGTGGTAGAGCACATGTTTAGTAGGCTATTGGCCTTCATTCAATTAATTGAAGCCTTGATAACAGCCTAGAGCCATTCAGTAGGAAACTCGGCAAGGGAAGAACATGAGCCCAGGGTCAACGGGAAGAGAAAAGGAAAAGAAGCACAGGGAACTACGCATGTACCCACTGCAAATGAGACAAGCATAATACCGAGTTCCTGAACCATCATGACAAAGCCTGAGATTCCTGCAATTTAGACTACAACACAATCATGATGCTGATTCCTCAGAGTATTGTTAGGTATTTGGACCATTTCCAATATTGAAAATATTTTAAATGATTAGATCTTGACATCTGAAAACTCATTATTGCTTGGTCTTGCTTTGAGATAGGATCTTATGTCATCTAGGGTAGTCTTGAACCCTGATCCTCCCACTTTTGCCTCCTACAAGCAAGAGATACCACAGCCAACTTGTCCTATTTTTAAAACTAACATTCAAAAACAGCAACAATGACAGTATCAAACTACTACCTGTAGACAGGAATTTGGTTACCAATGAGCCACAGTTCTCCAAATCCTGTGTTTTCATTTAGGAACTATTTTGGGTCCCTATTTTAAGATTCTTACCTGAGTCTTGACAATAGAATGAAGGATACCTATATGGTCCCTACTTTCAAGTATAACGAGAGAGAGACTGGAGATTTTGCCAAAACACAGCCTGCACTGTAATTATTAATCATTATGAGAGAAAAGCTGAACTAGTCCAGGCCTGAAATACCATGTATACATAGGTTTGAATGCCTTCATGTAAGGAAAGCTGTTCATTTGGGGGTGGAGAGAAGTGTATGCATGAATATTTTTGAAGTTGTTCCCAGAAGTCTTTTCAGGATTTTGGTGATATTGTCTATGGAGTAATTCCTTTCAGAGAGCTTATGTGGAGTATCTAAGAACTTTGCACTATGCCCAAAGAGCACTCATGAACGAACCCCATATGGACTTCCTCCTTTAGCAATCTTGCCCATTTCTCAGAGCAGCTGCATACAAAGGAATAAATAAGCAAAAGCTCTTGAGTAGCAATATCCAGAGCTTTACTGGCCTTCATTTGTCTTCCTGCCTGTCAGGAGGAGCCTCAGCTTCGGAGGAGGGAAGTTACATAATTTCTGAGGTTGAGACATTTTAGGGTTTATTGCTAAAGTGGGGCTGATACCGTGCTCCAGTTAATCATAAGGCTAAGGGTTGTTCACCGGGCATGTGTACTCAACACAAGATCTGGAGAAACAAAAGCAAACAATCTACTTCTTTCCTTCCCTAGAGTCCTTGGGCTTTGGCCTTTCTCTGAGTTCCACTGCTGCCTCATCTATGCAGTCAGTAGGTTTGCTGAAACTCACCAACCTCTTATGTAAAGGGGAAATCCTCCCACTAGGACTACCTCCAGGCCTCTTTAGTGCTTGCATCATGATGCCTCAATAGGTAACCCTGTCTCTGCAGAGTGAGTTAATGGTTAGCCAGGGCTGACCTTCCCAAGCAGTCCTGTATTCAGCTATAGTGATGTACTGTCCTTAGATGAGAGCACATGTTTCAAGTTGTTTGTCCACCTTTGGGGGTAAATGTATATGATTAGTGCCTATTTACGCAATTGAACCCTCTTCTACATCAAGGTTATTAGCAAGAAACAAGAAGCAATGAAATAAAAGGGAGTTTGAGTCTATATTATTATTATTACTCAACTGAGCTCTGAGCTACTTAAAAAGATGGTACTTGTTGCAAAGATCTTCATTTTCAAGGCTTAACAGTTTACAAAAGGGCTTGTTTCCAAGGAATTTGAATTCCAGTGGGGTGTGTGTTGCACAAACCAGCTGCAATCATTCAACTGAGAAATCACCCAAGTGACTGCTCAATAGGGATAATGGCTAATAGAATAGTCTCATGAGCACAGAATAAGCAACATCTTGCTTCCTAAGTTCAAAAAATAATCATTCAAGAGAATACAGCCAACATTCACTGAACATTAGCTGTGTATCAGGTGCCAAGCTAGTAGAATGGCCATGTCATTTTCCTTAGTCTCTAGCAACTGAAGACAATAAGAAAAGTTATTCCAATTTTACTGATAAATTCAGGTTAAAAGATATTAAGTTATGTACTCCAAATCACACAGCTGTTGGCAGCAGAGCTAGGATACAAATCAAAGTCTGCCTGGCTGTAAACCATGCACTGTCTTTGATGCAGCTTACCTCTTCCATGGGACTTTCCATAACTTCCTGGTGGAAGCGCATCTGTACCCCAACCATGAAGGGAGTGGGGCAGCAGACAGTGGCGAGAAGACTTTCAGGGACCACAGGGATGTACGTGTGTGCCCAACTAAAGGGGTAGAGCAGAGCAGCTGCAGCGTGAATACACTGAGACAGGGTACTGGAACACACAACAGACAATGGGTCAGCAAGGCTTCTGTTCCTATACAGTGGCTCAGAGCCCCACATCTACAGAAGAAGCTCCTGGCAATGTTCCTACACTGAGTTAAAAAAAAAATCAAGTCTGGAAGCTATGCTGGTCATAGAGCTTGTAGCTACTTGTTGCTAAGAGGAGAAGGAAAGAAATCAGGAGAGGCAAGGCCCTACTAGCCAAGGTGGGGCCCTCTTTAATCTCTATTCCCAGCTTGTTCTCCCAAGTCATTACTGGCTAAAAATAAGACTGGATAAGAAGGCATGATTTAAGCAGGATAAGAGTGAACCTCTACTCGGAAATGGGCAGAGATAATGAAGAATAACATTGACCCTTTCTTTGAAGAACTCACGGCAGAAACAAGCCAGCTAGCACCAGGCTTTGGTAAAGAGGCAGAACCATCATCCACAACCATCTTGGCTTCCTATAGCCATCCGAGGTTACTAAAAGTTACCCAGTTGGTTCCTGAGTTAGTTTGGGAAATTCCTGGGTTCCAGGAACCACTCACTATTCAGAGTTTCCGGAAAGTCCCACAGAGGTGACTCCTGAAGACTTTGCTACAAGGATTCCAAATGTCATTAGTATCCAAGTCACAACAGCCTCCTTCCTTACCCCCATGCAACACAGCCCCACTCTGTCTTCTGTATTCTCCAGTAACTCTTAGGGCTTTTCATTTCTCCAGTCAAATTGCCGTACATCTAACACCAATCAAAACACAGATGCGGAAACCTTGGTATCAAGCTAGCACTTCCTGAGTTAGAAAGGCTAAGTCTCTAAGTGCCTAACTAAAACAAACTTGACTGGCTGGAAGTCCCCTCCCCATACCAGCCTCTAATTTCTGAAAATTCCATGTGGGAAAAAAGTAGGAAGTGTTACTATTTCCTGGAGAAAGTTCATTCTTGAGAGGTGAAGTCTTCACACCCCAAATACTGATCGGAAGAGAAAGAACCTAGTTGGAGCCTGAGCCCTAGCTATCACAGAAACTTCTTCCACACAGGGCTGCAGTAGAAAAGCCTCTTCTGAAACAAACATGATGCCCCTTTCCACAAGAATTAGCCTGTAATATTTTCCTTTTTGATTATTCATAACATTACTATTTTCAACGCACAGACCCTTAATCCTTGGCAAGCTTTCTTTCCTCTGAAACTCATGACATTCCCTTTATTCTCTATAGCTTCCTCAACTTCCTTTTCTTCCCCTCCAATGGATAGTACCAGAGTTCAGCTCAAAAATTACTGCTTCTTGCTGTGGTGGCACATGGCCTTTAATCCCAGCACCCAGTAGGTGCAGTCAGGTGAGTCCCAAGTCAGCCAGGGATACAGTCAATTCCCCTACTCTTTTTTAAAAATCAATTTATTGTCTCTACCTGTCACATGTGATCCCACATCCTTTTCAGATTTGAATTCTCTCAAAAGTGGCAGCCAACATATGACAGCTTCCTGCTTCTACACACAGCTATATATTCAACCATGAACTGACAGGGAATAACAATTAGTCCTCACCAACCTGCACCGGGTGGAATCCTCGGTGTCTACCACTGTCCATCATCACCCTTGATTCTCATCACAACCATTTAAAGCAAATACAACCATTTTCATTCTACAGAGCAACAGATCTTGACTTCAGGAAGTTAAGAAGCTAGCCTAAGCAGAACTATAGCTAAAGGTGGAAGAACAAGATTTGAAAGTCATTCTTCTGGTTTCAATACCTATACTCAAAACCAATACACAACCTTTCATTTCCTTAAGGGCAAACAAACACAGAGTATTCTAGCTCTCTACCTATTGCTTGGCATCTGGCAAACAGCTCACATGCAATAAATATTTATTGAGTGAGTTCATAAATGTGTAGATGAGCTTCTCCTCCGTGCTATTGTACAATTTCCTGTCCTCTTCTCCACCCTCTTTAATCTCCCTCAGCCTGGCCTTGCAAAGGCAGAATCATGTCTGCATTCACCCTAGCTGGCTCCACCTGTATTATACCAGGAACACTCCATGGCCTTCTTAGAATATAGTCAGGCAGCAATCAAGTTTAGAGATGGTCAGACAAATTGCAGTACCTGTTTCTCTAGGCCTAAAATGCAGATCCAGGAACTCAAATCTGGAAGATACACACATGAACCCTACAATCAACCTGCCTTTAAGCCCCAAGATAGTCTTTTGAATCTGAAGATGCAGCTTAGTGTGGCCAGACAGTGCCTGAGCTTACCTGAGACCTTCTGCCAGGAAGATGATTTTTCTTTCCAGCACCGCAGAGGCAAAAATCTGAATAATCTGCTCCAAATGGAGACAGCGCAACAGAACACTAAAGTCCACATGTTCCAGGTGGGAATCCAGGGGCCGTGTCAGTGAGATGAACTGTGGGACAACCAGAGAGAGAGGGAAAGGTTTCAGCAATAATAAATTCTAGACCCAGTTCAGGCCTATCCCATTCTTCCCACAGGACAGATCTGACCCTGGTCCACCCACCAGCGGCTTCCTTCTGCTCTGAGAACAGCTGCATGGCACCTTCAGTATGGCCCATGGGGTCTAGCCCTGAGACACATGCCCGCCTCCACATGCTTCACCATGTGCATGTTCTAGAGCAGAGCTTAAAGAGCTTAAAGCCTGGCATAGGTCGGGCCTCCCATGCATTGCTCTCCTCAATTCATTCCTATCCTGTAGTCCTAAATGGCCTCCTCAGTCATCTTAAAACTTTCTCATCTTTTTTTAAATTTTCTTTCATTTATTTATTTTTTTTTAATTTTTTATGTGAATTGGCGTTTTGCCTGCATGTGTAACTGTGAAAGGGTATCAGATCTTGGAATTACAGACAGTTGTTAGCTGCCATGTAGATGCTGGGAATTGAACTCAGGTCCTCTGGAAGAACAGTCAGTGCTCTTAACCACTGAACCATCTCTCCAGCCCCAACTTTCTCATCTTTTTCTCATGCTACACACTGCTTTTTCTTCTAGTGTCATTGCCTAATCTTTAACTGTATGCTCTCTGGTGTGTTTACTCATATACATATTTACTGATGTGCCTTCTCCATGAGACTTTTAGCTCTGTGAGGTCAGGAGTCACGCTCATTTTACACACTACTCTATCCATAAACAGAGTACTTCAGTGCTTGTTTTTCCTTCAATACTTATTTTTCCAGTAACTCAAAATCCCTAGGGACTCCCTGATTCCTCTGTAGGAATTACCAGGTTCAGAGGTGCACATGGTATTTCTAAAGTCCCAGAGATCCTGGCTGAAATGCCACTTGGTGCCTGTAGTTCTTAAGTGACTTGGAGCAATGATAGTACCTCATGAGATGGGTGTGGACTTAGGGGTGGGGATGAATGATAAGAAGTAAAGCAGATGGAGACTGTAGAGTAGACAGATACTGGACGCACACACAGAATAAGGCTAAAGTGTAAAAGCAACTGGGAGTCTATAGACTAGGGACAAACTGAACAGCATACATGATCACATACAAAATTCAGTGGACCGAACAGTAAGTAGGTGCTGGTGGACATCAGGTTAGAAAGTGTAGTGCATTTGGGTGACTTTATTCTAATGCCATGATCAGCTTCTCTATACATTAACATGGTAAATGAAAGAAGAACATTGGGAGATCCCACAAAAGTTCACTGTCTCCACCCGGGGAAAGTCACACCCTTGTTAACCCACCTCTGTGCCTGAGTCGGGGATGAAGCTCTTAAGGGTGACAGTCTTTCCAGGTGCAGGGAAGGCTGCCTCTCGGAGACCTTGCATGAATGGGTAGATGACTGCCATGGAGATCTGATGCCTCTTCTCTACTTCATCTAGTATCTACAGGGGAAAGACCACAGGAAGCAGAGCTTAGAAGAATGCTGTTGAACATCCCAAGGCTTTTACACTGGTCTTGATTATTCTCTAATGTTTTCTATGTCCTTCCACCAACTACATTCCATCTCATGGACAAAACCAACTTTCCCAAGATTTTTTTTTGGTATGATGCAGAAAACATTACGATGTAAAACAAGAACTGGAGTGTTTCTGAATAAATTTTTAAAATATTTCATGTATAAGTAGAACATTTTATGAGATGGGAGAAAATCTCTTCAATTGGTCAGGACTCTAGTTCAATTCCATGAACATCAACTTGGTTTCCTTTCCTGTTCTTCTGTAGCTCAAAATTGCTATGTGGGGAGGGGCTTATAAACATGGTCAAATATTTTCAACATCAGACTGCAGTATAAGAAGTTATTTCTATGTCATTTAATGTGACCAGGGTAATAAATGTGTTATACTGCAAAGAACATAGGCATAGATTATTTTTTTAACATTTTACCATTTAATTTTTCTTTTTTTGTTGTTTTTTGAAAATCAATGTCAAACTTTATATAAAAAAGCAAAACATCCAGGATAGCTAAAAAAAAAAAAAAAAAAAAAAAAAAAAAAAAAAAAAAAAAAAAAAAAAAAAAAAAAAAAAAAAAAAAAAAAAAAAAAAAAAAAAAAAAAAAAAAAAAAAAAAAAAAAAAAAAAAAAAAAAAAAAA
>PVIH01007656.1:0-33481 GCA_004025045.1 Sigmodon hispidus | reverse complement strand
ACAATTAATGCCCACAGATGCACTATGGCTACCACAAATTCCTGCTAAGCAACCATTCTACAGTCAAACCAGAAGGTTTTTTTGTTTGTTTGTGTGTGTGTGTGTTTTATTTTTTTTCTAATTTATTCATATCTTCTTGAGCAAGGTCTCACAAACCCAGAAGGATAAACAAGAGATGTACCCACTCATTAGTAGACTTTAAGCCAAAGCATTCTTATTTCATTGAAAGAGGGGAAATTTTTAGCATGAATGTCTTGGATCTTCAGCTTTCCTTACAATACTATACTATTTGGAACCAGTATCCATCTGCATTTAGTCTCCTAAAATTCCTCTGAATTTACTACTGTGCTATTCAAGATTTCTTTTGATTGACTCTCATATTCCTTCTTTCTCCTAACACTGGCATAAAACTACCAAGTAGAAATGGTTCTTGCTAAATGTTCCATATTAGCACTGGCTGAAGAAGGAGCCCAGAAGCCTAACCATCTGGGTATCTCTGTCTCATTTCCTCTGGACTGCCATCAGGGTGAGGCTGCCACCAGTCCTTAGTGTGATTCACAGAGTAAGATCCACCTTTGGAGTTCCCCTGATACATGTAGAGTCATTCTGGTCACCAAGACAGGCCATGTCCAGAATTAGGGACTCTGCCCTGATCCTATCTGCAGCAACACAAATCTTCAATTTCTCTTCTAGCCTCATCTATGTAGGGGTAAATCTCAGTATCCTCACTGTGCATTTGTCTTTAGACTTGTTTGGTATCATTCTTTTTATGAAGAATTTTTTTTCCTGTTATACTTCATCTGAGCCTCATACCAACCAGGAAGATAGAAAGAAGAATGGACAATAGTTCTCTCTGCAATGGAAACAGCCTTCTAGCTTTCCTTTAAATAGGGCTGAGTCCAGCCTGTCTCAGTTTTACCCAATATCCTTGATGTTGGCTGAGCTATCAGGAAGGCATTTTACCAAGGGCTCAAGTTGCAAGGCAAGCAGCCAGGCAGAGCCAGAAAGCTGAACAGGCCTGCCTAACTGGCTCCAAAGAATCTTGCTCTAACCCTACCTTGGAGAACAATCCGAAGCAGCCGATGCAGCTGATGATGCAGTATACTTTGGGAAGGCGAGGGCCAGGACCGGCAGGCTGAGGAAGGACAAGAGTTTCCTTCAGTACTGCAGCTTCCACAAAGGTTTCCCCCACATGAAACCAGTGGAGCAAAAGGTGGAATGCTGTGGATGGCTGGATGGATGGGGAATCAAAGGCTGGCTGGGGAAAGGTCCTTACAGAGGTACTTTTCATGGAACAGACAGAAGGGTGAAAATAGTCACCAAAGTCAGAAGATGATGATTACTATTTACAACAGCCACATTATGCAACCAGCACGTCTCTCAACAAATGAAAAGATAGAGATAATGTTGCAAAAGGTGGTGTATTATTCATATAATAAGAAACATGAAACTATGACATTTTGAGAAAAAGATGGATGTAGCTATTATTATCTAAAGCAAAAGAAACCAGTCACAGAAATACAAATATGTATTTTCTATTAAATATGCAAGATTTATACTTTAGAAAAATAAGATATAAATAAAAGACATGGGGGGCTAGAAATGTGATTCAGTGGTTAAGAGCACACAGTGCTCTTCCAGAAGATCTAAATTCAACACTGGATGACTGACAGCCACCTATTTTACTCCAGCTCAGTGGATGTCCCTTCTGGCCTCATAAGGCACCGATACACATTTGCACATATCCCACACATGCATATGCACATGTCACACAGAGACACACAAATATGTACTTATCACATATACACACATATCATTAAAAATAAAGCCTTTAAAAAAGAGAGACAGGAGGGATGAAGAGATAGCTCAATGGTTAAGAGCATTTGCTGCTCTTGCAGAAGATCTAGGTTTGGTTCCCAGCTACATGGTAGCTCACAACTATTTGTAATTTCAGTTTCAGAGAACCTAGTTCCCTGTTCTGTCTTCTATGGGCAGCAGGCATGCACATGGTGCATTTATATGCATGCAGTCAAACACTCATAAACTTACAGAAAAAGAAAGAGCATGAAATTAGAAAGGTAACTATTTGGGAAGAAGAAGGAAACTGGTGTGATGGAGAATGTAAATATGTATAATTAAAGTACACAGAATACACATAAGAAAACATCATACCACCTATTTTTTAGACAATGAGTATATGCTAATAAGTGAAGAGGAGGAGGAATAAAAGGAAGAAGAAGGTGTGAGTGTCAGCCTTCCGGGACCAGAAACCCAAAGGTAAACACTACTGACTCATGACCAACTAACATGAGCTGAAGGTCAGTGAGAACAAAAACTAATGTGTTTTAGCCATGAGGAAATGTCTAAAGAGGAAAGTGTTGGAAAGGTGTCCAGAGAATCCTTGCCCTGAAAACCAAGAATTAAAACTTGTTCAAATCTCAGACTGCCTTGGAGGCTCCAGGGAACAAGGCAAACAAGTCTGGGCTGAAAAGACTACAGAGTGTTCAACTGGAACCTCTCATTATGTGTAGAAATGTTTGAGCTGGGAGAACAGAGGTCAGAGCCTGGTGGCAAGGGAGGGGAGGGACAGCATGTCCTTGTTCTTGTGGGATTCCAGAAGGGACACTAACATGGCAGCATGTGCTGAGCTGGACTCTCCCTATAACCACCATTGCAACTGAGCCTGAGCTTTTGTAGCTGAGGCTTCAGCAAGCCCAGCTGTGGAGCTGAACAGTCAGCAGATAGCAAAGGGCGGTTTTGAGTAGCACCGACCAGGAGGCGCCTGCAGTATCCAATCTTCCTGCTTCCATCCACATTGGTCAGGACAAATGAGAAGGTCTCCCTAAGAGAGAGCAAACCAATGATGTGCTTTTGATTTCTAAAACAAGACTGAAGTCAGCATCAGAACAGTGAAGAGGATAAAGGGGCACTGCTGATTAATCGTGAGGGTAATCACCAGTCACTTATTAGGCACTCAGTTGTGCCAAGCTCAAATGTACCACCTCATTTGAGTGAGACTCAATAGTCTTTTAAAGGAGGTTCAATTATCATTAACACTTTAAAGATGAAGCAATAAGGCCCAGAGCAGGTATTTCCTATCTAAAATTTGAAGTCATGGTTGAGTTGCAGTGTTCATGATGTAAGGAGCTTTCTTTGATTGTCCAGTTCAGCTGCTTCCAGTGGGAGAGTCAAAAAATACTATTTCTTCTCGAACAGGTTAGAAACTCTAAAGTGTTTTTGGATAGAGGTCAAGTCACAGCTAAGGTCTTTGGCTTAAAGGACCCTAGGCAAAAAACTTTCTGGCAAAAAAATTAGCATTCTCACCTGACCATAAGGGCAACACATTTGTCCTTTCATCCAAATCTGATACCTTTGCCCCCAAACTGAGTGGTTACCTGGGATAATCTGTGAGTGGTGCCCACTCATTCCCATCTGGGAAGCAGAACAAAGGGATGGCTTTCAGCAGCCGCTCTTCCTCCTCCTGCTGACCCCGGAGTAGGTTCTCCCTCTGTAAGAAAAAGACAAGGGGATTTAGGCAGAGAGGTCAGCAAGGTATCTATCAGTCTTCTTTCCTATTCACATTGAAGGTACTTTTGCCTGTTACCACATAATCTGCATTCTAGATCCAGATGAATTGTCCCCAAAGAAAACAATTTTTTTTCTAGCCACATCAACATAACCTTGTGTTGGATTTCAGTGTCTGAGGATTTATATATTCCAAAAAGAGGGTAGACAAGTCAGCTGGACCCTGAGAGAGTGACATCAGAGAGATCCCACAGCAGAGAAGAAGCAACTTATCCAGCTGCTGAGCTGCTAACAAGAGGGGTTGATGAGTATGGCGTACTGCATCTCACCCAGTGCCTAATCAGACAAGACGAGCTCTAAGAGTCTGATCTTACTTAGCCTGGGTTTGAGTCTTGGGTCTGCTTGATTCTCTACCAGACAACCAGGAAGGGCATGCCCTTTTATGAGTTCCGGCAGCAGCTGTGTTTTTCTGTAGAAAAAGGTGACTGAGATGGAATTTGGGAAAACTAGGAGGTTTCCAAAAGGGCAAGAGCTTGTTTTCCCTGTTCCAGAAGTTTAGTCATTGACACAAAACAGTCAGACCTAGATTCTCTGGGTGATAACAGAAAGCTAGGGCTGGGTGACAAGAGAAATGAGAACAGTGAACTCAGCACTCAGGATCTGGCAGGGTGGTAGGAAGGAGAGCTGCTCCCCACCTTTCAAACACACCCCTGTCCTCCCCCCTCCATCCTCAGACCCTACCTCTCCTTCATCCTTACCTTGGGAAACTGGTAGGTGATTGTGGGTTCATAGTCATCCCCTGACCGCTTTTTCTTTAAAGAAACAACAAGAAGGTATTCAAAGAAGTGCTGGCCTCCAGAAAAGCTCGACAGGAAATGCTCCTGGGTCTTTTCTGGTTCTGGGACAGCTTCCTTGGGATTGCTTTCAGAAGGTCCTAAAATAGAGATGCAAGGCCTTTTGAGTATCCCATTCCTTCATTCTGTACTGTATGTGAGAACACGGGCAACTTGCATGCCTCAAGGCCACATTGCCAGTGCTGATACCCAAGCCTGACCAGGCACCACCAGTCACTGGGCAGGACCAGTGCCAACTGGGCAGTTTCCATACCTGTCCTGAGAAACTTGAAACTGTGGATGCAGGGTGGAAAAAAAAGCAACTGACGTAGAAGCTGAGAAGCCACACTCTGTATGCTCTGGGAGGCCTGATGCCTGACACTGTACAGCATTTCTCTCATATCAGTTCTCTGATAGTATTTCATGTGCCCTGAGTAAATTTGTACTAAATAATATTAGACCACAAGGCATTTTCTTATAACCCAACCAAGACCTCCATTGGAGTTGTGACTAGCTCTGCAAACTGATAAGATAATCCTCCTGGCCTGATCACATGGGGGCCATGTGGATTTTGGCATTAAAGGAAAAAGAAGGAGGAGCACTCACTCCAAGAGGAAACACCCCTTCAGAGGATCACCCCAAAAAGGAAGTAGGCAATCCAGTTCTGACCTGCTCTTAGTCGTGGCAAATGATTTCGGAGCAGCCTTAGGGTTCGGCTTACCCCTTGTCCTTCCATCGCTGTGGGCTTTGGGGGCATGAATGTTCTTTCTCCTTCAGGCTGGCCACAGAAAGCCCAAGAAAGTGCCTCCTGCTTTGGTCTCCAATCACAGGTTTATTAAGCTGAACCATGCGCTGTCTCCCAAAGGCAAAGAGCTGGTTCCATCCTGTGTGCTCTGTAGTTGAGCAAGAAGGATGTGAAAGGAGCCACGAGGCAGCTAAACATGGGCACTGACAGAGGCAGCATCCTGGCACTACAGCTCAGGTCTTGGCTCCTCCCAAAAGCCCCAGGGTGTGGTAAGAAAAAAGGTCATGAGCAAACATCTCAAGGCACAGCTGCTTCTGGACTAAGGGCTTTGAATTCCGGTGCTGCAGACCATGTAGTGAGTGTATTTACAACCTCAGGCAGTGAGGAATGCTTGGAAAAATCAGACTATGGACTCCAGTACCTCCTGGACTTGGTATTTTACATCCCATTCTTTGTTTGCCCTCTGTTAACTTTCTAAACTGTACATCAGAAGCTGCAAGGTTCCACTGGGCCAACTGGCATTCTGAAACATCCAGGACTTCAGGATCTCAATCAAGAACACTGGACTAAGCTCATCCTCCATCCAAGATGCTACTGCCATGCCTTGATTCAGATAAGTAGACTTACCCAATGACTCTCTAAATAACTTCTAGTAAGACAAGGAGTCTATTGACAAACCCCATGGATCCTCTCCTAATGGTAAAGAACAAAGCCCATCACTGAGAGTTTCTGATATTGATAGGATAACTACAAACGTAATGTCCTTACCCTCTATAACATGTCCTAGTCTGAGGCAGAGAACTCTTCCACAGATACTATTCCAGGGCTCCAGCAGATTCCCTCTTTCTAAACAGGGACTCAGGAAATTGTCTCTAGCCTAGAATAGGAGACTGGCTGCATCAGCAGCAGTGAGGGTACAGAGTATCTTCACCCCTCCCTGACTCCTGCTCAGCTTTTCTCCTGGCTGGGCCAGATCAAAATCTTAAGCTGCAGAGCCAGTAATATGTCTAGAGGTTGAGGAAGAGAGGAAAAGTGGCCATTGATAACCCAGGTTTCTCACAGAAAGCACTGAATAAGGAAATGCATGGGATAAAAGGAAAGAGCCTCTGCCAGGAAGTTGCTTAATGGGGAGGGAGGGAACAAAAAGATCTGGTGCCTGTGTCTGCCACTCCTGCAAAGAATTAGCAACCCTCTGGGAGGGAGTGTGTTGCTATGGTAGGAAGGCTGTCACTCTGCTCCTAAGAACTCTAGAACTGGGCCTTTGTGGCGCCAGTAAAAGAGGACTCAGAGGGCCAAAGTTGACTTGTTGAGGACGATCCAATCATCATAAATAGGATGAGAGCTGAAACAGGGAGAATGATGTACCAAGATACCTCAGGCAGTCACTGTGTCTTTCTTGTACCCTGTATAGACATGTTACACAATCTTTATAGGCTTTCTTAAAGAACAAGGATCTGCTTGACACAGAAGGGAAGACTGAGGAATTAAGTCATCCAAAAGATCTAAAATGAACAGGATCTGTAGAAAATGAGCATTATAAGGGTTCCAAATCCAGGCTCAGGTCTTCTGGTGTATTACACAGTCAACATCTCATGGTCAGTCTGTCTGTCTGTCTGTCTGTTGCTTCTCTTTCTCTCTCTCTCTCTCTCTCTCTCTCTCTCTCTCTCTCTCTCTCTCTGTGTGTGTGTGTGTGTGTGTGTGTATACTGGGGGAGAGGCAGTAAGCAAATGGCTTAGAGAGCCAGAATTATCCTCCGGATCATTCCAGAACCTCAGGAAACATGTCTTTTCCTAAGTCCTTGGGGCAGCATTTTCATGCCATTTCCTCCTGCTTTATCAGGAGACACAGGGAACAGGAAAGTCAGAAATCCTAGACCAAAGAAAAGTAACTAGACTTTTTTGGGCTGAGACTCAAGAGTCCAAAAAAAGTGTTCTCTCTCTCTCTCTCTCTCTCTCTCTCTCTCTCTCTCTCTCTCTCTCTCTTTCTTCCCCTTTCAAAAAGGGTTATCAAAGGAAAGCATGAGAAAAACTAATAGAAATGAAACGTCTACATAAAATAATGCATCTCACTTAATCCCTAATGCCTTGGTATGGATTCTTATCCTCACTTTTAATTCAGAAAGAGGCCACCTTTCCAGGGAAGTCAAGAGTCTGGTTACACTTGTTCCTCCACCAGGAAGCCCCTCCCACAACCACCTGTATAGAAAAGAGGGGACTTTGGGGAACCTAGATCTGAAAAGCTGTTGTTTGTGCTCTGATGAACTGCTGGCTGCTAGCAACCCAGAAATACCCACAACAGTCTTCTCTACCAGTGTTTCACACACACACACACACACACACACACACACACACACACACACACCCTTCTGAGAAACAACTGCCTCAGCCAGCAGGGGAAATCCCCCAGGAATTAGGAGGATATCAAGAAAGATGAAAAAGTCACACCCATAAGACCTGACATGTGCTGAACTTGTAAACAGGCACATATAGACAGGCCTGCCTACCTTCCTATTACTTGCCCTCTAGGAAGCTGCTCCCGGTACCATTACTCCTTTTATGCTGCTGTAAGGATGGGGAACAATTGAAATGTGTCCCCTGAGCCCCAAGAAACAGACCCCAGATATTCATTCAGCAACAGATTGCCCAGGTCTAGGAAGTCAAAGAAAATCAAACCAGTACTCTGCGGGGGGAAAAAAAATGAAGAAAAAGACTTATCTCCTCCCTCCTTACTGCTCCAGAGACTGCAGAGCCTCCCTTGCATGCAGATGGAAGAAGCACATGCCAGAACAACCACAGCTGGAGCAAGAGTGAGGGTAGCAGAAGTGAGAGAGGACAAAGTGCAGAAGAGTCACAAGTCAACCGCAGTTTACAGAAGGAAACGCTGGCCTCAATTCTGGGGCTCTCCAACGCTGGGGCTTATTACGAGAGGGGCCCACTGACCTCCTGCAAATACTGAAAGGGGTGGGCGCTCTGGGAATGAGCTGTCAGGTTTCATTTCAGCAGCATAGGCTTTGAGCAAACTCAGGGGAGGCAGTTCAGCCATAGCACTGAGCAGCCATGCACAGCAACGGATGTGTGTTGAATGAATGGACACACTAATAAATTCTAATCACCCCTCTTTCAAATCCCAGTGCTCCAGATGTGGAGAAAGGAAACTTGGTTGAGACATCTCATTTCATCCCTATCATCCACCCAGAATAGGAAAAAGATTCCGTCTTACAGGTAAGGACTCAAGGTCAGAATTAAGAAAACAGCTGGGCTGGTCTACCTGCTTGTCCCCTCGAGTGGCGCAGTTATTGGCAAAGACAAGCTGGTTCTCAGGAACTGATCAATCGCCTGTTAGGTCCTAGGCAGTTAGCTAAGTAGGGAAGCTAAGCGCCTCCAGGAGGGCTTGGCTGCCTAAACTCTTTAGGCATGAAGGGACTGCTTCACAAGCTTCCTGAGTGGAAGGACACGTGGCTCACAACCCAGAGCCCCACAACCATTTCAAATTTCTGATCACTGGGCTCCCCCTCGACTCAGATCTACCCCTCGACACTGATCTCTACCTGCTCTCTTAGTTCACCTGCTTCCTGCCCAGCCCTCCCAGATCCCGCCCAACCTGGTTCTGGATCTAGACCCCAGTGCGGCACTGAGCCTACAGTCCTGGCACCCGGGTCCTCACGCCCTCTCCCCCGCGCGCTGTGGCCCGCACTAACCCCCGTGGCCGCGCTTCAGTCTCAGGCTGGCTCGGAGGCGGCGGCCGAGCCCATCCATGGCCCCTGCAGTGCCCGGCGCCGGCTCCCACGTCCGCGCCGGCCCCGCCCCCCAATCCTTGACCTTGGCGGGGGGGCCTGGAACTTTCACTTTCACGCGGGAGGCGCAGGGAGGGGGATGGGGCGGAGCAGCACACCTTCCGGGCTCCTGTCCAACTCCTGGTGCACCTGGCCTGGCAGCTCTTCCCGGGTCCCCACTCTATCCCCTTGCGCCTGAAGGTCTGGGATGACAGAGGGCGCTAGACCTCCAGTCCGGGATGGGCGGTGCCACCTCACTGCCACCCTCAGTGAAACTCCACTTTAGGGAAACTTTACTGATAGGTCTCTGAAGAGCCCCCTACCTCCAGGGCAAGGACTGGTAAATGCACCTCCCAGTTGTTTCCAAACTAACCAGAAAAAGTTCAGAAGTTTCAGACCTCACTCCGTTCCAGCTAAATGACTGACCTTGCAACTCTTTGGGGAGCTGGCTATTTCTAGTTCTCTTTCCTTTATCATCTCTTCCTGGAGACTCCTGAGAAGGGAGTGCAGAGGTGGATTAAGGTGCTGGCCCTAACCCTTCCGTTTGACTTTGTTAGTCCACAGATCAACAAAATAAATATACTAGAAGCCTGGACACCTTGTGAAGATTGTGAATGTCAGACTTTAGGATTAGGAAACCTTCAGTAAACTGTTACGTGATACAAATTTAAAGGCTGCCGACTGTCAGAATTGTAACAATTTCCACCCCACTTCTAACCCCAGAGACCAGCACTTTCTTCTCTCCTCACCTCCACTGACTTTAAATTGCAATTATTAACCAGGACACTGTGATAAGCACCGCCCCTTGGGGTTTCTGTGGTGAGTTCTCTCTTCCTCCCAGGACAGGGCATGTATCTATAAGAGAGGGATGTGCAGTGTCTACTTGAACTTTCTGTGTCCACCAAAGTCTTTCTTACCTTGATTTCAGGAATAAAAGGCAAAAGGAAGTGAAGACCCACAAAAATATGTCTGGGATCCACAGTCCTCTTCAGTCTCTCCATGTCTTGCCCCCACAGGTGGCTCCACATTCTTCAGCTCTATAGTTCAGAAGGAACTGGACAGCCAGCACTTGGCATTAAACTGACTGCTCTGAGCAGAGGGTCTATGAGCTGCTTTTACTCTAGGTGCAAGCAACTTTCTCTTAATTATATAGTCTGTTTTTGCTCCCTATCCCCAGGATGCTTGCATGAAAGAGCATGAAAGAACACAGCTGTCCTCAAGTTCCTTCTTTTATGAGACCCACAGCTCATACCATCTCACAAGAGGAGCTGTTCACGAAAACCTTGTCCAACTTATTGACCTTATTGATTCTTTGTTGGCCTAAACTGTACTTTCTTCCTTTACAAACAGATGCTAAAGAATGCATGTATACCAAGAAGACAAGGACAAGAAGATTAATGAAAACTCTATTTGAAGCAACCTTAACATGCTAATAACCTCACACGTTTATTAACAGAAAAATAGGTGAATTGTGCATTACGCAGCAATAAAAGGAAATAAGTCCCTGTTGTGTGCAATATCTTGTTCATACTGTACAAATACGATGTTGAGCAAGAGTTGTCAGACCCAATTTACATAAAGTTTGAAACAGACAAAAGTAGCCTTTAGTATGGGCAGTCAGGATGGTGCATCTTTTAGGGAGGAAGGAGGAAATAATGGCTGGGGGATACCATAGGCCCTCTGGTCAGGAGGTGGGGACAGTTGGCCATGCCCACTCCTACTGTGATGATAAAGGCATTCACCTGGTGGTTATTTTTTGCATTAAAGACTTAGAAACTTTTTTGTTTTGTGTTTCTGGCACAAGATTTCTGTATGTAGTCCTGGTTGTTCTGGAACTCTGTAGACCAGGCTGACCCCAAATTCAAAGAACTGCCTACCTCTGCTCCTGAGTACTGAGATTAAAGGCATGCACCACCACTGCCCAGCAATTTAAGAACTGCTAATAGGTGTATGAGGCTTTTAGTTAGACTAATGTCAGCAGAGCTGTTAATGACATTAGTGAAATGGAGGTGGAAACTGGCCAAGAATGAAATTAGAAATTATTAGAATATGAGGAAGTAAAATCTACATTCATGAGGAGTATGAACAACAGCAGGGAGAAGAAAGTTCAGTGGCCTAGAGTTGAAAGCATATGTGTGTTTAATATGATGGGTTCTATGAGAAAGACAAGAAAGCATTAGTTGTGGGTAGGGAGATAAGGATAGGGAAGAAAAGGACATCGCTCAAGAAAGAATGAGTTAAAGAAACAAAGTCTACATATTATTTTATAAAAGTGAGTTTCATTTTGACATTTTCCAACATATACAAACATCTCACTATTTCTTGTCTTCTCCCCCTTGTAACAGTTCCACTTTCCCCATATATTCCTGTTTCTGTTTTCATTGCAATGATATTTTGTTTAATAAAAATAGTCTAGAATATCAAAAGACAGAGCCACCTCTCCAGTTTTTCTTTTTCTGAGGCAAGGATTTAACACAGAGAGATGGCTCTGTCCTCTGATGTTTTTTAATTAAATAGACATTATATCACCACACTTTCATGGTTGTTTTTGTTTTATTTTTTAAAGCTAGATTTTCCCTATGGGAGAAAACATGCAGTATTTGTCTTTCTGAGTCTGGTTCTTTTTCTTAAATAATATAGTAATTCTCAGTTTATTTATTTTCTTACAAAGGTCATGATTTCTCTCTTCTTCATGATTGAATAACAGCCCTATACATATATATGCCACACTTTTCATCCATTCATTTTTTTTTAATGACTACCTAGACTGTTTCTGTAACTTGGCTATCTTCAATAGTCAAGCAATGTGGATGTGGGTGTATTCTTAAGATATCTCAAAGGCTTCATGTCATTAAAAGTGGTAAAGAAGAAATCTGCCAGCTGGGTACTTGGTAAAAGCTTTTGTCAGTTTCAAAGCAAGAATTTCAGCACAATTACCAACTGCCTAAGGCCATCTCCTTTCCTAGCCACAATCCTGTGAGTTTTCTAGGAGTCTCAGCTGAAAGTCAGTTACAGGAAAATGTCATGTTACAAAACTCCTCTTTCAGCCCGAGTGAATTCTGGTTTTATTATATGGAGGTACCTCATGTTTCTCTTTTATCAAAGGAGAAAAGGGGGAGGAGGTCCCAATAACTATTTGAGATGTAGCTGTTTAAACACATGAATTGTGAAGAAAATACCAGACTCAAACTATAGCATTTTGCCCTTGATCCTTAGAAGCTAATGACAGTCTCATAGTGCAATACTCATTCAGCCTTTCCTGCCCCTTTCCAGGGAGCCAGAGCTATAGGCAAGGGTGTTTTCTATGGTCTCTGTGTAGTGTTTCTGCTTCTTCATGCATTGCAGAGGCCCTATCTCTGACATGATTCCTATGCTCCTCTTTCTTCATGACATGCTCCAAGTCACACACAGGAAGTGTCTAATCAGCCATCTCACCCCAAAGTCTAGAGTTTTGTTTCAATAGGAAGGAAATTTACCTGAAGTGGAAAACAGAAATGAATGATAAGTTCATAGATGAGGAAGTGAAAGCATGAGAGATCTCGAGTTCTGTTAAGATGAAGGTTTTTTCTGACCCTTATAATTTATCATGCTATGTTTTTCTACTTACCTCCAGTCTGGCTGTTTAGTGGGGGGGGGGAAAGTCTTCTCTTTTTTGGAGGATGGGAGGTGGTGAGTGAGAGGGTATTGCAAGCATACACACACACACACACACACACACACACACGCACGCACGCACGCACGCACGCACGCACGCACGCACGCACGCATGCACATGCACATGCACACACACACACACGCACGCACGCACGCATGCACATGCACACGCACACACACACACACACACACACACAGACACACACACAGAATTCACTAGGGATGCAGTGGAACATGAAACCTGAATATAGGCATCTGAGATTCACAAATATGAACCTCAACCCCACTCATTCCAATCGCACTGCATTCTAGGGTTAGGCATGCCCAGAGTCTCATTTTCCTGAGATAATAAAACCACCTTACAAGAGTTTGGGGGAAGATTAGAAAGAATGCATTTAAATGTATCTTTAATACAATTTCTTTTCTTTATTCTTCTTTTGATTTTCAACTCATTGTAGTCTCAGTGAGTTTAAGGACAGAAGGTATGATAGGCTCCTGTCTCTGGGAATTTCTCAGAAATTCCAGGAAACAACAAACTCCAGTTCTGGTGGTTGTCATTAGAGTCCATAGAGACTCTAATAACTATTTTTCTTCCTGCAATTAGGCACATCTTCTTGAGACAGACTACCACTTGACCCCTGCATGATACTTTGCTTAATTTGGTCATTGACCTTGTCTTCAGTTCTACACCATGATAATAGAGAACAGCAGTAAGATATGTGTGTGTGTGTGTGTGTGTGTGTGTGTGTGTGTGTGTAATTTGCTGACTTATGTCTTTGGGGGAGAAGAAGCTGCTAGACAGTTGATCTCCTGTTGTATGAAGTTTCTAATGGGACTTTCCGGTCTTGTCCTGAGGTTCTGACTCACCGACAGGCAGTCCCTCAGTCCCACAGAGACACACAGACACATTAATTTTCTGCTGATTGACCTAGGGCCCAGGCATATAACTTGCTAACTCTTTAGTCTTAAACTAAATCATGATTCTGTTCAGCCATGTGGCTCGATACCTTTTCTCAGGGCAGCATTTCAGTTTCTTTCCTCCGTGTCTGCTGCCATCTCCTTGTGTCTCTGTCGCATCCCTGTGGCATCTCTGCCTTATTCTGAGATGCTCACGAAGTTTTCTTAGTCTGGTAGCCCCACCCACACTTTCTGTCTGCCTTTGGCCAATCAGTGTTTTTTATTAAACCAGTAGGTGGGACAATTATTTACAATGGAGCAGAACACAATCCCCCTATAATCTCCTTTCTGGGTGCTTCTCTGCTTACCACTTGACCTACCCGCATGTAGCAGTGATCTGCTGACCTACTTTAGTGAAAATGCCCTTGAGTCCCAACTGCCTCAGTATCACATATTCCAGAATTGAGTCACAGCAATTTTTTTCTCAGTTGAACATAGGGTACACACACACACACACACACACACACACACACACACACACACACACACTGACTTTCCCCAGTAATGGACCTGTGAGGGCTCAGTGATACCATCATACAGTCTTGTACTATTTCCCTTCCTCTTGAGATAAGTGGGAGTAACCTTTAAACCATCTAAATTCTTGGCTTCTGATCTTTGACAAATAATTTGAACAATATATATCTGCCAGGAACATGAAACGACATCTAAACAAAGTGGAAACAAAGACTATCTTTTATGCTGTGACAGAGAACATCTGAAGACAGCTTTTCAAACTGCTGTCCCAGGCAAAAGTATCTGTACTAACATCTGCTGGGGTGTTCTTTCCTATTTTTGGAGAGGTCTCTTCTTGAGTAAAGAGCTTATGCATTGGTTTGTCCTCTGTCTATGGTCTCCTTCTGGGCACTTTGCTTCTCCTTGCACTAATCTTCATGCTTCCCTCTGTTTCAAGGCTTGTCTTTTCTCTTTTTTCCTTTCCTCTCCCTTTCATTTTGCTTTGCTTATTAGTTGTTTTTTTTTTTTTTTGAAATGGTACCTTGTAGCTCAAACATAATTTCAAGACCAAGACCAGCCATAGACTCTTGATCTACCTACTTCTGCCTTCATACTACTGGGATTACAGCATGTAGGACCATGTGTGACTTTATTTGCTTATTCTATGTTGCAATATATAATAATATATATATTCCTGAAATAAAGCCAAATAGGGCCAGCATGCTTCTATGAAAATATCAGAGATAGCTTTGGAGTTGCCTCATTTATATACTTCTAGTTATCTAAGATTAGAAGCCACTTACGATTTGGCTGTGAGGTTTCTAAATACTCTATACTGCAAATGTTGTTTCTTTATTGCTATTATTTCTAAAATAGTGTCCCTATAGGTCAGGTTGGCCTCAAGCTCATCATGTTGAGCTTCCTGCTATGCTTCCTGAGTGCTGAGACTGCTTGTATGAGCTATGATGTTTGGCTTCTAAACATATTTTATGCAGCAATGTAATTCAAATGCACATGCAATATACGCTAATGGAAGTCTCACAGAGCAGTACCTTTGCCACTTTAAATGAGCAGAAGTTCTTGTAACCTCAAAAAAAAATGTCTGAAATATCCTACAATACCTTTTTTGGTTGGTTGGTAATTTGGTTGTTTTTTTGCTTGCTTTTTTGAGACAAGTGTCCATTACATAGCTAAGGATGGCTTCAAATCTCATGACAATGCTTCTTCCTCAGCCTCCAGAGTATAGGGGCTATAGTGTGCACCACCATGTCCTGTTTCCTATAGTGTCTTCACTACCCCTATTATGTGTAGTATCCTGCAGTTAAAAAATTCTGAGAGGACCAAAAGTGGTTTATTGTTTAAGAACATGTACTGTTCTTCCAGAGGACAAGGGCTCAAGTACAAGTACCCACATGGGGCAGCATAAAAACCATCTGTCACTACAGTTTCAAGTATTCCAATGTCACTCACCTCTGAGAATAACTGCAATGAGATGCATACTGCCTCACACATATACATAATTAAAAATAAAATAAATCTAAGACACTCTTGAGATGGCTAGAAACTTTTCTACAGGCTTTGGAATTACAATACTTTGACTTAAATCCAAGACCTACCAGATATTACTTTGTTATACTAGACAAGTTTCTCAGTTTCTATCTGATTTAATTTCTTCATATGAGATGATAATACTGATACTTAATCTCACAGGTTTTAAATAATTACATAACCCAATATATAAATTATACCCATTTAATTTTGATTTTTAATTAAGCCTTTAGTATAAAGACACATTTCACTGTGAAAAATGTCGAAATTCAGTCCCCTATCCAGAGGTGAACAGATTCCGGCACCTGGACACACTTCCGGAGAGTCCCTCTTTGGGACTGGGGTCAATCCCTAGGGTCTGATCTCAAACTCTCCCTAACAGACAGGAGCTAGGCTTTTGCTGCGAGAAGCTCATCCAGCCACACCTAAAAGAGGGGACCTTGCATGGCCAGGCCCCACCTCCAGGGCAAACTGAGCCATCAGAAAAGGACTGAGGCTTTGAAATTCAGATCCCTGTCCAGAGCAGAGTCAGAGATCGAGCAGACAGACCCCTTGCTCAGAGGAGACAGGAGACACAAAAGTCCTCATATAGCAACTGACTAGGAGCTGAATAATTGTGAACCACTGAAGCCATTGGCAGATGCCAGTGCAAAAATACATATAATAATATAAAGAACAACAAGGTAACACCAGAAGAAACTGGTGGTTCTACTATACAATATAAAGAATCAATGAATCAAAGATTTGGTTCTTTGAGAAAGTCAACAAGATAGATAAACTCTTAGCCAAACAAAAAGCAGAAAGAGAGTATCCAAATCAACAAAATCAGAAATGGGAAGGGGGACATAACAACAAACCCCCAGGAAATCCAGAGAATTAAGAGGTCATACTTTGAAAATCTATATTCCACAAAATTGGAAAAGCTAGAAGAAATGGACAGATATTATTTACCAAAATTAAATTAAGACTAGATGAAGTACCTAAACAGGTCTATAACCCTTAAAGAAATTGATGCTGTCATTAAAAGCCTCCCCAAACATAAAAGTCCTGGTCCAGATGGTTTCAGTGCAGAATTCTACCAGACATTCAAAGGAGGTTATTACCATTACTCCTCAAACTGTTTCACACAGTACATACTGAAGGAATTTTTCCAAATTCCTTTTATGAGGCCACAATTACCCTAATACCCAAGCCACTCAAAGACACAAAGAAGAAGGAGAATTATAGACCAATTTCCCTCATGAATATTGATGCTATAATTCTCAACAAAATTTTGGCAAATTGCATACAATAATATATAAAAAATATTATCTACCATGATCAAGGAGGCTTCATCCTAGAAATGCAGGGATAGTTCAACATACAAAAAACCATAAATATCATCCATCATATAAACAAACTGAAGAAAAAAAAACCCACATGACCATATCCTTAGGTGCTGAAAAAGCCTTTGACAAAATCCAACACTCCTTTATAATAAAAGCTCTGGAGGGATTAGGAATACAGGGAAAATATCTAAATATAATAAAGGCAATTTACAAGAAACCAGCAGCCACCATGAAACTTAATATAGAAAAACTTAAAGCAATCCATTAAAATCAGGGACTAGACAAGGATGTCCTCTCTCCCCTTATCTATTCAATGTAGTTCTCGAAGTTTTAGAGAAGCAATAAGAGAATAAAAGAAGATTAAGGGGATACAAACTGGAAAAGAAGAAGTGAAACTGTCTCTATTTGCAGATGATATGATTGTATGCATAAGTGACCCACAAATTTCTACCAGGGAACTTCTACAGGTGATAACCTCCTTTAGCAATGTAGCAGTATACAAGATTAACACACACACAGAAAAAAGTCAGTAGCCCTCCTATACACTAAGGATAAAAGGGCTGAAAAAGAAATTAGGGAAACATCACAATTTATAATAGCTACAAATAGCATTAAATACCTTGGAGAAACTATAACCAAAGAAGTAACAGATTTATTTGACATAAACTTTAAATCATTGAAGAAAGAAATTGAAGAGGATATCAGAAAATGGAAATATCTCCCATGTTCCTGGATAGGTAGGATCAACATAGTAAAAATGGCAATTCTACCAAACGCAATCTACAGATTCAATGCACTGCCCATCAAAATCCCAACACAATTTTTTACAGACATTGAAAGAAAAATACTCAATTTCATTTGGAATAACAGGAAAGCCAGGATTGCCAAAACAATTTTCCCCAACATTAGAACCTCAGGGGGCATCACCATCCCCAACTTCAAATTATACTATAGAGCTACAGTAATCAAAACAGCCTGGCACTGCATAAAAACAGACTTGTGGATCAATGGAATCGAATTGAAGATCCCATCTTAAACCAAAAACCTATGAACACTTGATCTTTGAAACAGAGGCCCAAAATATTCAATGGAAAAAAGATAGTAAACTTAACAAATGGTGTTGGCATAGCTGGATGGAAGTGTATAGAAAAATGTAAATAGATCCAAGCCTGTCACCTTGCACAAAACTCAAATACAAGTGGATCAAAGACCTTAACATAAACCCAACCACACTGAATTTGATAGAAAAGAAAGTGGGAAATACCCTTCAACAAATTGGCACAGGTAACCACTTCCTAAATATAACACCAGTAGCCCAGACACTAAAACCAACAATCAATAAATGGGACCTCATGAAACTTAGAAGCTTCTGTAAAGCCAAGGACACTGTTAATAGGACAAAATGACAGCCTACAGAATGGGAAAAGATTTTTACCAACCCTAAAAGTGATAGAAGACTGATCTCTAAAATTTAAGAAACTAGAGCCCAGAATCTTGAATCAAAACCAATCAAAAAATGGGCTTCAGATCTAAAAAGGAAATTCTCAGCAGAAGAATTATAAATGGCTGAAAGGCACTTGAAAAAGTGCTCAACATCTTCAGCCATCAGAGAAATGCAAATCAAAACAGCTTTGAGATACCACCTTACACTTGTCAGAGTGGCTAAGATCAAAAACACAAATGACAGCCTATGCTGGAGAGGATATGGAGCAAGGGGAACACTCCTCCATTGTTAGTAGGAGTGTAAGCTAGTTCAGCTGCTCTGGAATTCAGTATGGCCGTTTCTCAGAAAACTGGAAATCAATCTCCCCAAGGATCCATCAATACCACTATTGGGCATATACCCTAAAGATGCACATTTGCACTCCATAGGCATTAGCTCAACTAAGTTCATAGCAGCATTATTCATAATAGCAAGAACCTGGAAACAACTTAGATGTGCTCAACTGAAGAATGGATTAACAAACTGTGGTATCTACACAATGGACTACTACTCAGCATTAAGAAAAAAATATATTCTAAAATTTTCAGGCAAATGGATAGATTTGGAGAATATCCTCCTGAGCGAGGTCTCACAAACCCAGAAAAATAAGCAGGGGATGTACTCACTCATTAGTGGACTCTAAACAAAAAAGCAAAAAGGAAAGCATGTCCAAGCTGCAAACCACAAACCCTGAACAGCTTGGGATCTGTAACACCTTAAACTGGCACCTTGGATTCCATTTTCTCCAGAGAGACACCTGACCCAGTCTTGATGTTGGGGTGAATAAATTGGATCTGCCAAGAGAGGATGCTGAACTAAGCCATATTGGGACCTTGGACCTTCTGACCTTGTTGGGGAGGAAATAAGGAGATGTGGAGAAGAGGAGTGACTGGAAGGGATGGGAGGGTGAAGGGAGCTTGAACAAGGATATACAAGGATAAAAAAATGACTTTATTCATAATAAGAAAAAGAAAAAAATAAAAGAAACATCTCATAATATTATTGGGCTTTGCTCCTATTCTTCTGTCATTACCATTTTCCAAACCTCTCACCCATAAATCCTTGTATTTTTTCTCCTCCCAAATAGATCCTTTTGGCTTTTATATTATATCATATCATATCTTATATACATATATACATTATACAATGTTAAATCTTGATTTTATATATGAGGAAAAGTAAGCAATATTTGGGGGGATGGAGTGATGGCTTAATGAGTGAGTATAGTGCTACTGTTAAAAAGGTTTTAACCACATTCCTAGTCTCTTATGCCAGCCACAATGCCTGTGACATGCAGCTGGTGGTAAATTGCCATGAGCCAAGCCATGTGGCTGATTTATGCAGTCTCTCACAGGGGTCACCGTACAGAAAAGATTTTCCCAGAGGCTTCCTACCTACTTAAGATAGCATCACAAACTCCAGCAGTGCCCTGATGACTATATTAAGGTTTTTGCTTAAGCAAGCAAGGGTTAAAATGCACAATAGAAATAGATTTAGACCAAAGAAACCTCTAGATGGATCACGGTAAGTTTTAAAAATGTATCTAGGCTTGGGAGAGAAAAGTGAAATGATGGAGATTGTCTCAAATTTTAAGAATAATAGTAAAGTCATTAAAATAGAATAATAAAAAAATAGTAAGCTGCATAAAGATAAAAAGTAGACATTGAGTCTAGATTCTATATTTTATTGTGGTTTCTTTGGACTTTTTGACTGCTAATAGACATTTTGTTATAAAAACTGCTAGATTGGAAGACAGGTTTTGCTTTTATTTTTATAGTAAATGAAAGTCTGTAGATTCATTCAGGTTTGATTGAGAAAGACCCCCCCCCTGAAGTCATGAATATAGACATGGAAAAATAAACCTAAAGGGACTGCAAGACATGTGACGTATATTTCTCCTGCTCAAACATAAAACAAAAATTGTCCTTTGGTGGTTTGTGTACAATTCACAGTTTATGTTAGTGTTAATACAGATATGTATATTACCTTAAAACGTTTATATATTTTCCAGAACAAGGACACCAGACACCAATAAAAATGATGGTTCAGATGATTCAGCATCCAAACTAGCTTCAAGACTGCTGACTGAGATGGATCAGCTGCACAAAATACTCCAGTCAGGACTTAGACCATAATTTAAAATTTTCTTAGAGTCCCCATAAAATTACCAGTGCTCCCAATCAACAAAAAGTAGTCTGGAGAACTATGTCCAAATTCCCAAAATATTGTTTACAAATGTTTGTTTTCATTTAAGGGAGATTGGTTATAAATTGTTATCAGTCAAAGTCAATCTCTTTTAAAGAAGAAATGGTGTTATGATAAACAATAAAAAGGGTAGATTATTATAATGGGAAAATGGTAATTATTGAATCTACTTTTATCTAAAAAACAACTGCTATTTTCAAAAATATTTTACATTGGTATGGGTTTTAGCTTATTGATATGAATTTAAAGTCAATTTGTTATAATTTGTCTGTGTTCCTCAGCTACTTTGTT
Organism: Sigmodon hispidus; assembly: GCA_004025045.1. NCBI lineage: Eukaryota > Metazoa > Chordata > Mammalia > Rodentia > Cricetidae > Sigmodon > Sigmodon hispidus. The sequence continues at coordinate 12,687 of PVIH01007656.1, read as the reverse complement.
TCAAATAAACACACAGATGTTTATAATAATTAAAAATTGTTTGGTTTATGGTTCAGGCTTCTTACTTGCTAGCTCTTGCATCTGAAGTCAACTCATTTCACAGAATCTATTTATCATCATGTGGCTGGTGGCTAACCTGTGTTGTTACATCTTGTTCACCTGGCAGCTGGCAGCTTCTGCCCTGACTCCGCCTTTCTTCTCCCTCTCTCTCTCTGCTTGGATTTCTTGCCTTTCTGTAAGACATCTTGTCATAGGCCAAAACAGCCCTTTATATTAACCAATGGAAACAACACATATTCACAGCATACAGAAAGACACCCCACATCAGTGTGTCTATTTCTACTCCTGTTTAAGGTAAGGTGTTCATACATATCATTTAAAATATATGGTAAAATTTTAATTTTTGAAAGCTATTATTATAAACTATATAGAAAAATAAAAAATAGGCTAATAGTCATTTATGACAATCAAATTTGTAGATATGTTAAATGTGCTTTCAAAATCATTTTAGCTATATGGTCTTCAAATACTTCAAAGATTTAATGTGTTAATATGTTATATATTTAATAAACCCAGTCCAGAGTATCACAGAAGAGATCTACCCACAGACAATTCTGGAGGATCAGAGAGTGGTAACTCACACTTTTAATCCCAGCACAGGGAAAGACCTGGGAGTGGTGACCTATGCCTTTAATCCCAGTAGATCTGAGTTTGAGGCCAGCTTGGTTTACAGAGGGAGTTCCAGGCCCCCAGGCAGGCAGTGGTGGTGTAGTGCCTTTGATCCCATAACTCCAAAGACAGAGATCTTTCTGTGTTTCTTTGAGTTTAAGGCTAGCTGTAGTAGCCCACACCTTTAATCTTAACCTGGATGTGAAACAACTGGGCAAAGAAGGTATTTAAGGCAGGCATAGGAAGACAGATAATGCAATGGAAGTGACAAGGAGTGTGACTGAGGAAACTGGAAGATAGCTGGGTGAGATTTGAATGTAGTGTTTTCTCTCTGATATTCCAGCCTTTCCCTAGGGTGGGAATGTTTGTCTGTATGCAGTAAATATCATTCTGTAAATAAAGGAATTGTTTTGGCCTGCGTGGAGCACCGTAGCAGTAGGGAGGAAATCAGAGACAGGCAGAGGAGTCAGACAGACTTCATCCAGCTGCCAAAGAAGAAAGATATAAGGGGCCCAGGTGAGGCATGGTCATGGCCATGTGGCCAGACAGACTAATGGAAATAGGTTGAATTAAGATGAAAGAGCTAGCTAGCAGTGTGCCTGAGACGTAGGCCAAAAAGGATGAAATTAATATAAGTGTCTGAGTCAATTTTGGGGGAGTGGTAAAAGCTGCCAAGACAGGTCAGACCTCTGGCTCATAACAGAGTCAGAAATTCATTACAACATTTCCCCAATATCTGGCTCCAAGTTTTGTTTATTACAACTAGAATTCGTGTAACACCTACAGAATATGGCATTTAAAATATTATGGTTAACCTATGGTTTTTCATGACAATGAGACACATCTGATTCTGGGTACCAATTTGCTTCAGAAATTATGGGTATTAAAGAAACTCTGTATGGAGTTTGCTTTCATTGTGGTAAGGTTAGCCATCTGGGCAAGAAATTGCTCTTGCCTAGACTACTTGATAATATGCTGTATAAATGAACATATAGAACCACAGGGAACTGGCCATTAAACTTGGCCAAAATAAGGTGGGATGGGCCTTCAAGGTCCTGTTTTACAGAAGATACTGACAGACATTCTGCAGAACACAGAAAAGTAACTGATGAACTTTGCCAATGCAGGCAGGGCATCACATTTCCCCGCTTCCCTAAAAAGTCTGCCAGAGACTCTAGGCCTTTAGGCTAAAGACAGATGCACCTACATTGCAAAAGAATTTTGAGTGACTGTCCAAGCAGCCAGATGTCTCTGTAATTTTTAAGAGTTTTGCAAGTTGCTTGCAATGTACTTTCTCTTTGATGGAGTTAAAGACTAGATAATTATAATTTTCTTAACTATGATAAGGGTAAATTAAGTATAAAATTTTAGAATTACAGTTAGGATAGATAATTGATTAATAGATTTTGAGAAACCTCTGTAGTGATTTCTTAGTAGAGGTACTAATTTATTACCAGCTGTGTACAAATTTTTCTTTTTCTCTACATCTTTAATAGCATTTGGTGTTGTTTGTTTTGTGGTGTTAGTCAGTGTGATGGGGGTGAGAACAACTGTAATATGAAACTCACTGGGAGATATAAACATAAGACTAAAAGAATCCTGTAAAAATGAATAAGGCAGCAACTTGGCATGGTAGTGCACATCTGTAATTTAAATACTAGGGCTGAGGGAGAATTTATACAAAATTTAAGGCCTTCCTGGCCTGGGTCAATTTGTGACTTCCAGGTCACCCTGCATTTAGATTCTGTCCCAAAGCAAAATAATAAGGCAGAGGTAGAAGAAAAGGAGAAGGAAGAGGAGGATGAGAAGGAGGAGGAATTTTCTTATCTGGGTTCATTCTTATGGCAAAACTCAAGAAGGATTAAACCTATATCCCTGTGACTTTCTTTCTCTTACCTTTTTGCCCCTGCCCAGGCCTAGAGCTATCTGGATGAAGAACTGCATCATACACAAAAGCTGTCTGCTAAGTGAGCACAGCATGTAGAGGAAGCCAAGGAAATGATGAAAGACCCTGAAATGAAGCCACAGGAAGAAGAAGGGAAGGTCAGTAAGGGCAGATAGTTGGGGTGAAGGTCTAGGGCAGGACTGGATGGCAGCTATGTCATGCATTCAGGCCTCAGAAACTGCTTGTTTTTATTCCCTTTTGTCTGTTACTTAGAGAATTATTTGTTTTAAATCCTGTAATTTAAAAAGATGAACATGATCATGCACTCTGTGTGTGTGTGTGTGTGTGTGTGTGTGTGTGGTATGTGTTCCTATGTTGATTTAACTACATGTGCTAAGTGCCTAATTCACTGGGCTCAATAGACATAGGATAAACAAGAAGCTAACTACATGTTGGCTGGAGTCTGGTGCAATGGCAGAGCCGTGTTTCAGTAGGCCATAATGTAACCATCTTAACAGTAAACATACAGAGAAGTTGTTTGGGACCAAAATGTCTAACCAAGAGCATTATTAATTATTCCCTGATTAATTATAATAGCATGTTTATATCACCAACACCGCAAAATTGCCAGCTATCATACTTTTGATATTATGACACGTCTGGGAAACACTATGTAAGGCCAAAAAGGAGGAGTAAACTCTATTCTGAGAAAAATCAACCAATGTTGAGTTTTATTCTTTGCCCTTTCCAAACTCATGAATAACTCTATGTTAAAATTTGTTCATAAAACAAACCATTCAGATTTAGCAGCATATGTCTCTCTTAACAGCTGCATTCAATTCTGTTTCTCAGAGTGTCCACTTTACTTTGCATAATAAACTACAACCTTGTTTCATATTGATTTGTCCTGAAGTTTTTTTTCTGCAACATAAATAAAGTCAGCTGGTTGTGATGGGTGTAATGGCTCATACTTATAATCCCAGCATTTTGTAGGCTGAGACAGAGAAGGACTTCTGCGACTTTGAGGTTAGCCTGGTCTTGTTGTTGTTATTGTTTTTTGTTTTGTTTTCAAAACAGGGTCTCTCTGTGTAGCCTGCCTGTCTTGTCCTGGAACCCTCACAATCGAGTTTGTGGCTACAAACTCACAGAGATCTTCCTGCCTCTGCCTTCTAGTGCTGGAATTAAAGGCATGCACCATGCCTGCCTGTCTTAGGCTGGTTTTGATAGTGAGTTCCAGGGTAGTCTAGTTTAAGAAGTGAGACCTTATCTTGAAAAACAAGAAACAGAAGTCGGAGAGTTTTCTCAGTGCTTAAGAAAGTTTGCTGCTCTTGAAGAGAACTTGAGTTCAATTCTAAGGACCTTTCAACTACTTGTAATGCATTCACATGAGCAGGTACCCCCCTCCAGACACACCTAAACACATACCATGGAAAAAAACAAACAAGAAATAGCTGGGTGTGGTAACACCTGCACCACTTGGGAGGTAGTGAGAGAAGAGTCAGGAGTTCAAATGCCATTCTTCTCTACACAGTGAGTTTGACATCAGCCTGAGATCTCAAGATGTGATGCTAGCAACATGGACTTGCATTGCCACTGGCAATGATACCAACACCTGTTCCGAAATTGAACTCCTGGGTCAGAGACTTGGCTCAAGAGGTAAAAAGTGCTAGCTGTATAAACATGACAACCTGATTTTGATCCCTGGGGCCAATGGAAACAGAGAATGTTAGATGACACAAAGAAGAGACAGAGACAAGGACCTGGGGTACAGACTGCAGCAGCGTGCATAGCTTGAAAGCCCTCAGTTTCTATGGAAGTACGTATTGGCTCCCCCCAAAATGTCCACTGTCCTACACACACACACACACACACACACACACACACACACACACACACACACAATGGGGAATACACATTTATGTGTACATACATGTGTGTGCATGTGTGTTTGTGTGTGATACACATACAACACAAAACCAAAAAACTAGAGCCATTCTGAATATCCTCAGGGAGCGAAGCCTGACCTTTTGGGATTACACATATTGACAAGAGTATAAAGGACACCCTTAACTTAATGAAGTTTTGTTTGGTCTTTTAAACTTTAATTCTATTCTATATTTTAAATTGGCATACAAAGTATTAGATGTCACCTTAGTAATCTCAAACAAAGTGTATTTTAGCAGATTCTTCCTCTTCCTGGTATGCTCTACCCTCTGTGACCCTAATCTCCTCTGGCAGCCTCCCTTACAAACTTTAAACAGTTCATAGATTGCCTTTATTATTTGGGTGTCAGTACAGATGCATGTGCACCAGGTGCGCATGTGAGGGTCTGAGGACAATTTGTAGGAGTTGTTTGCCTTATCCCACCAAGCTGGTTTTGGGGATTGAACTCAGATAGTCAGGTTTGGCAAAAAAAAAAAAAAAAAAAAATTCTAAAAATAACCTTTTCTATCTTCTCTGTTCTTTACAACTCACTCTGAGACATCATCACAGTTATTTCCTGAGTGTTGTGCTGAACTTTATGAATCTGAACTGAGCCCTTCAAGGAGATTTCATATTCAACAAGATTGTCCTAGAAATAGCAAACACCCACCATCAAGTGAAATTTTAGTTAAGAATGTGGCTTAAATAAGAGTATTGGAGCTAATGATATTGCCAAGTGGTCTAAATGCAAACACTGGCTTGCACACTAGAGCTCACAAGTGTCCTTATACATGAGAGGAAGCAGGATATTGTGGTAGTCAACAGCTGATAGATCAATCACATGAGAGATGTGAGGTCTGAGGAACAACCAAGTTGCAGGTAATGTGAGAAAACCTGAGCACCAAGTTCTCAGGGTGAATGTGACATTGCATTTATGACAAAAAGGCACATGTGTGGGTGTGCAGTATTGTTTGTGCTCAGAGGAAACGAAATGCAAATAATGGCTTTTTCTATAGGACCTAATTACCACTTTCCTTTTTATGGAGAAACCAGAGCCTTGTTGCAAGAGGCAGGCACCAAGTGGGGCCAAGGTTGTTTAGCAGCTTGCTATAGAAAGAGAGGTGGAATGTTCACCGCAACACTAACCAGAGGAAGCTGTTTGCTCCTCAGGGTCTTCGTGAGACTTCCTGTCACTGCATCTGATGCAACAGCTTGTGAGAGAGCTGAGTCCACACTTGAGTCTTTCTGAAGACAGAGATGGGGATGGGGGAGGAAGTGTGAATGAACGACCAAATGCCTCTCATGTTTTCTTCAAACTGTGTGGTGATTAGGGGTGCAAAGTGGGGGGGGGCAAGCTGTGGCAGAAGGAAGAAAGAAAAACAAGCATTAGCTCAAGAATTCCTGATGCTCAATTCTCATCTGCAGTTTGAAAGCTTCTCAGGAAACTTTCCCCTGAGAAATGGAAAGAATGGGATGCCCATTGACTGTGGGGGTGACATAACATTCTCATTTTAATTTTTATCATTTTCCTCGGTCCCTGGATCGCTTTATCCTTCTTCTGCATTGCAGTTCCCAAACTACGCTGCTGATTGTGTTTGCTCTCTTTTCTTCTTTTCTTCTCTCAAGACCACATCCTAATACATCATTTTTTCACATTTAAGTAATCGTTCAAATGTTTTCCCAAACACACACTTCTGTTTTCAACTTTGAAATACATACTATTGCTTTGTACATTATCCACTTTGTACTTTCCTTGTTTCCTGGATAACCAAACTGGCCCTACCATTTTCTACACAGGTCAGTGACGGGTAGGGGCAGTGGACTGTTCTTTTTATCTGCCATGCTTTATAACTTTAAACGGTGTACCTCTCCATGTCTCTTTCAGTGTTTCTATCACCTTATTATGAAGTCTTTCAGACCTACAGTGTTCCTGGAGACTTCAGAATATGCTCCTGGGTCCTGGCAGCCCTCACACCCTACCTTCCCGCACCTTTACTAGATGGGCCAATCAAAGAGAACAGGAAGTAATAGTGAAAGTAGAGGAAGGACATTTATTCATTATGGACATGGAAGAGGAACAAAGAAGTCTCCATTTCTACATCTATCTTCAGGGTACTGACATGAGGCTTAGGTTTAACTAGAAGGCCAGAGATATGCATAGCTAAGTCAATCTGATCTGTTTTTGGTACCACATATCTCATCTCCAATCTCTGCTATAAGGTAATCTGGTAAAGTTTAGGACGATGTAAAGTGCTTTCTCGGAACACAAATTCTTTTTCTGGCTGGCACCAAGGCTTTAGTGTTTTGTTTTGTTTTTGAAACAGAAAAGTTCCTGGGGAAATACCAGTTCCTTGGGCTCTATTGTTTTGACAGTGTGATAGCCAAAGGGAAGGGTACAAGTGTCTCTTCACAGGGCCGTCCAACATTTTCACATTGCCATGTGCTGTAAACTCAAATGTGTTGGGCCATATTCATAGCTGTCCTGGGATATATGCAACCCATAGGTGGCATGTTGGGCAGACCTGATTCAAAGTATCAGGATAATTACAAAGATGTCACTGTGCCAACAGCCTATCAAAATATCTGTGACACTGTGATGAGGAGGATATACTTTGTAGTAGACATATAAAGGTAACCAATGGTAGAAATTGTTTGTTATTCTACTTGACCTTGCATTTTTAAAGGTCCTGTACATGCTGTCTCAATTGCCATGAACTCATAATTTCCCTGTAGTGGTTCATTGCCTCCAGTGCTTACAGTCTTGCCTACCACAGCTTCTTAATTGTCATTAACTATTGACCACTCTATCCGACCTATAATCACATAGCCTTCATGGATCTATACTAGGTCCTCTGCAAATACGTTGTTGCAGTTATTTAGCTCAGGGATTTTGTGAGACATTTAATAGTGGAAGTCGGGAGGGGGCATCTCTGATTCTTATCCCTGCTCTTGAGACCCTCACTCTCTCACTGGGTTGCCTCACCCAGCCTTGATGTGAGGGTTTGTGACTAGTCTTCCTGGGCCTTGTTGTTTGATGTCCCTTGAAGGCCTGCCGTCTTCTGAAGGGAACAGAAAAACAGTGGATCTGGGGAGAGGGAGGTGTGTGGGAGAACTGGGAAGAGTGGAGGAACAGGAGAGTGTAGTCAAGATGAATGTTTGTTTTAAATGAGAGAAGAATAAATAAAAAGAAAGATAAAAGAATGTATAGCTAAGCCTCACAGTCATATAGCTTCTAGGTAGGAGCCCTAAAGCTCAGAATGCTACGAACATCTGAATATGAGAGGAGAGATTACCCCATGTTGTCACTTAACTACTCTGTGACTCCTCTGACACATTTTTGTAAATAAATGGATTCATGCCTTTATTTTGTTTGGTGATTATAATGATTCATATTATCTCTTTCACAATAGAACATTAACCTTTGTGCTGATTCTTGGGGCATGGTTACTCATATTGACCTAAAATAATAGTCTTATTTCTTTTAAAGCATGGTAGATATTTTACATGGGTAGATCTTAATTGGTTTTGTTTTCAGTTCTAGAATCCTGAAGTAATTCATTTTATTAAATAGAAAGGGCTGAATAGAAAAGATTGCTTTTATAGTCAGAGGCATAATAAAGTAGAAACAGAACAAAAGCTGAGTTTATCATTTCAGAGTTACTGTCTTTGTAAAGGGGGTCACCTACCCAAATAACTTATTGTGTTATGATTAGTGATTCCAGGTGCCTTTTGGTGTAAGAATTAAGACAGAGGAAACTTAGTACTGTGCAAATAGAAACTAACATGTTTGAGGATTTACACCATCATTTCTTTTTCTCCTGATTTTTCAGAAGGTCAGGGAAAAATTCCAGTTTCCTTTGAAATTGTATTATGAGTGATTACAATTTTATTTTTAGACTGCTTTATTGGAGCCTAGTGTAGTTTAGTCTGAATCAATAAAATACTATAATTTTAATATGTTATTTATTTATTTACTTGTTTGTTTGATTGTTTTGAGATAGGTATCTCACTATCTAGCTCTGGTTGGCCTGGATTTCATTATGTTGACCAGGATGGCCTTGAACTCACAGAGATGCACCAGCTTCCTGAGTGCTGAGATTAAAGGTGTACGCTACCACATTCTATTGGAATATTGTATTTGTTTTCTTTTACCAAGCATGTTACTGTTTTTCTCCTTCATTTGGCAGTGTGATGTGATGGGATTTTACTGATTGTAGCTTCCAGGAAACTTTTTATATCCTGAGTAAAATGAAACAGATTTAACTAGCGTAACTCTTTTTGTTCCTGTATTGTTCCTGCTGTGGATATTGGCATTGCATCTGGAAGTACAGTAGCAAGCTTGAAACCAGAAGACATAAGGAAAAAAGGGAGAAAAAAAAATGGTTTGTGCAAGTTCACGAGATGGGTTGAATGTTCATAGCCTCAGGTGCTTACTTGGCCCCCAGTGATGATGCTGTTTTGTGAGGTTGTGGAACCTTTTGCATAAGAGGTTCCTATGTAGGGCCACAGGGACAAGGTTAGAGTTATAGCCCCCCTCTGCCTTCTTTCTGAGTTTCTCTTTACTGATCTGTTGATGTAGGTCAAACCACAACTCATACTACTACTGAAGGCACCCAGATACCATGCACCCAATCCTTGAAACAGAAACAAAATAAACCCTGCACCTTGAAGATGCTCTTTATCAGGTAGTTATTTGAAGTGATGAGAAAAATAAGCTAACAGTACAGTTTAGCAGAAAGAAATCAAGAACCTGGGAAAGTGATGATAACCTTGAGTAACTGACTTGCTGTGGTCTAACCAGATACGTGAGACAGAAAATCTCATGTTTGCTTATATCATTGCAGTTGCATTTTGTGCTGTATATAAAATTCTGCACTAACTGACATGTAGGTTTTGGCCTCAAGAAGTGGTTAAAAAAAATCTATGTGTAGATATAGCAGCACTCTTATTTAACACAAAATGTAGTCTGCCCATTTTACTGTCTCAGATCTTTATTCACCATTCACTGCTTTGCTGTGACTAACATAGTCTAAGCCACCACATCTCTCACTCATAATAACTCAGCATTCTCTTATTTATTAATTTTATTAATTAATTCTCATGCCTGTAATCACAACACTTGGGGTAAAGATAAAGAATAATATGTTCAAGGTCATCCTCTTTTACATACTAAGTTTCAGGATAACCTGAGCTACATGACATTCTGTCTCAATAAAGGATTAAAGGAAAAAAATATTATCCAAGGCAGCCCTATGCAGGCCTTTTAATCTTCCTTTTGGTACTGTTCCTTTCTCTCTAGTATTCTGTTACCATTTTTAGACATCCCTACCTCTTCAAACTTGAATCTTCATATCCTCTATTCACTGGAATGTCTGTTCTCTTTACAGCTACCCCCTAACCTTCTGTTGTACTATGGACACTAACCTTAATAATAAATAAGCTGAGGCAGCAGTAGCTCTTCCCTCACTTCTTATCCTCTTCTCAGGGACCATAGACCATGCACTACATGATACCCAGTGCTAGACAATAATGGTGTTATGTGTCTATCTAGCTTTCTGGTTCTATAGTTGCCAGTGGCCATGTCAGAGGTGAAACAGGTAGCCATTGACTTCAGGGATTTAGCCCACCAGGAAACAGCTTCCTGATGGACATATCTTGGATAGGCAGGATCCTGAGGCCACAGCCCCTGAAATGTCTTTTGCTTCTGCTGTGCCTTTACACGTTTGCTGCTATCTTTATCTGGTATCTGGCATGGTGTGAATGGGTGTGAGGAGATCCCCACTACCTGTAATGTAGTGTGTTTATCTCATAGAAATGCCCCCAATCTACTGGACATTTTTACCGTGAATTATTATGAAGATGATTTCTTCCCAAGCTGTATTGTCTAAATAATAATAATAATAATAATAATAATAATAATAATAATGTTAGTTGAAGTAGAATTTTGATGATTAAAATTTAAATAAGGAAGTACCTCACTTCTACAACACGTGAGTTTCTATTTAGGAGCTGCAAAGACTGTGGTTTAGGTTAATGATTAAGAAAAACAAATAAGTTCCAGTTAGCCAAGCTAGCTTAAATTCTTTTAATATTAATGTTGGGAGGGAGATGTATTCACAGATTTTGGAGCAAATCACAGCTGAAACAAAGCTTTGGAAATACTTAAAATTAGAATAAGGTGTTTTTATCAAACAACTTTCAGGGGAAAAACTTAAGAAGACAATCTAAAGTTTTAGAAAGGCAAACAATTAAATGTGAAACTCTTAAAGGTCAGGGAACAAGAACAGAGCAGCCCAGTTATTACTAGCTGAGGCACTTGTTTTGCTGAGATTGGTTAATGACCAAAGATAATGATTAATTTCTTGTACTCATTTTTGACTCCAATATATTGATGAGTAGGTATGTACTCCAAAAATTTAAAGTAGAGCTGACTGATTTTTTCCATATATAAAAGATTAAGTTTGCCATTCCTTTAAGATTCCTTATAGGATTACCTTTCAAGGTAAGTAGTAAAGTAATTGTCTCTTTCTTTGCAACTGTAAAACTGTAACCTGCCAATAAAAGACACGACTGAGAAATAATAGTTCTTTCTTGTCTACATAGTTAATCTATAACAAGTTACTTGGGCATAAATGTATATGAGTTCTTGGAATTGTTTGATTTTCATCTCTAATATGCAAATTGTTTAATCATGTAAGGGATATGAAAAATGTGTTTTTTTGCTGTTTGTTTTGCATTCATTGTGACCATTCACTTGAAAAACAGAATGTAACTACATTGTAATTTTTATATTACCTGAAAGATTTTGCTGGCTATATAAGCATAAGAAAAAAGAATAAAGATAGGGGTAAAATGGGCTAAGAGGAAAACATCAAGAATGAGTTAGAAGGAAATTATAAAGAATGAGAAAGAGAAGAAATAGAAGAGAAACATCAAGAATAAAAGTAGAGCTAGGAAAACATCAAGAATGAGAGAAGGAAATCGCCAGGAAAATTAATAATAGAAAAGGCAGAAAACAAAAAGAAAAGGTCTGAAGGAAACCATCAAGACAGTGTGTGAGTATCTTTTCCTCTAACATCCTCAGATAAAAAAGTCTTAGTATATGCTGACAGCATGAATTCCTTTCAAGTACTTGTCTGGAGGCTGGCCTCCTTGGCAGTGATATGTAGTGTAAAGGTTCTTTAGTTATGACTGCAGCAACCACAGATATCAGATATGCTTAGCATTAAGCCTCTATGCTAGTTAATCTGGGTCAGAGTATGTTGGCATGAGGTTTTCAGTTCTTGATTCAAAAGGAATAAAAGTGTTTATTTTCAGCAAATATAAGAGACCATGGAACAGAAACACAGATTCAATCAATTTATCTTTAAATAAAACAAAACTGTAATTGGTCTCATAAGATTTTGTTATTCACAGAAGTTAGAAACCAGTGCAATTACCAGATACATTGCCAGGAACATTAGGAAAGCATGGTATGGCAGAGTAGAGGAAATCTCTGCATTGCTTTATATCTTATCTGATGCCATTCTTAGCCTTTGAGTTGGTGGATACTGGTTCCTGTTGAGAGCATGTTTGAAAGTCACAGGAAGTCGTAGGTAAGATACAGAGGTGGGTGATAAAAGGACTAAAGGTATCTCAAGATAATTTTGGCTCTACAATACTCCAATTTTCCACAATAAGTTCTAATAAATTCATCAGTGTTTAGAAACTTGCACAGGTGAAGCTTTGGGGAAGGGGTGGGGAGACTTCAGTCCTTGTGGTACAGGGAATAAAACTCAGGCTGAGAACTATAGGCTGTTTTCACAGCAGGGAGAAAACAGTAGTGGGTTGACATCAAAGAATAGTCTTCCCACTCAAACCGTACAAGATCCCTCCCCGAATCTGTCAGCTGTGAGCACCCATCTGGAACTGTCTCCTTCCAAACATATATGAGTATCTTTGGAGTTCAAAGACACTCTCTCAATGATAGGCTGAAGAATTGCCATATACAAGCAATAAGAATACTTTGTCTAAAATTTTAAATCATTGAAGAAAGAAATTGAAGAGGATATCAGAAAATGGAAAGCTCTCCCATGTTCCTGGATTGGTAGGATCAACATAGTAAAAATGGCAATTCTACCAAAGGCAATCTACAGATTCAATGCACTGCCTATCAAAATCCCAACACAATATTTTTTGGACCTTGAAAGAACAATACTCAATTTCATTTG
>PVIH01007655.1:0-98507 GCA_004025045.1 Sigmodon hispidus | reverse complement strand
AATAAGGGAACGAAAAGAGATTAAGGGCATACAAATTGGAAAAGAAGAAGTGAAGCTATCTCTATTTGCAGATGATATGATTGTATACATAAGTGACCCACAAAATTCTTCCAAAGAACTGCTACAGCTGATAAACACCTTCAGCAATGTAGCAGGATACAAGATAAACTCAAAGAAATCAGTAGTCCTTCTATACGCTGAAGATAGAAGAGCTGAAAAAGAAATAAGGGACACATTACCCTTCATTTTAGCTGCAAATAGTATTAAATACCTTGGAGTAACTATAACCAAAGAAGTAACAGACCTATTTGACAAAAAATTTAAATCATTGAAGAAAGAGATTGAAGAGGATATCAGAAAATGGAAAGCTCTCCCATGTTCCTGGATTGGTAGGATCAACATAGTAAAAATGGAAATTCTACCAAAGGCAATCTACAGATTCAATGCACTGCTTATCAAAATCCCAATACAATATTTTTTGGACCTTGAAAGAACAATACTCAATTTCCTTTGGAATAACAGGAAAGCCAGGATTGCCAAAATAATTTTACTCAACAAAAGAACCTCAGGAGGTATCACCATCCCTGACCTCAAGCTATACTATAGAGCTACAGTAATACAACTACTCTTAAGAAAAATGCTATGTTTCAATTTTGTTGAGTATTGTTTTATTTTTTTAAATTTACTATAATTTGTGCATATATTTGTAATTTTGTTATTTCCTTTTGACTTAAAATTTTGATAATAAAAAGATCTCCTTAATCACTTTTAAAGCTTTTTTTTTTTTATTCACATATATTGTTTACAGTAGTGTAAATATCTCCTTCTGTTTATTGTTAGAATGGAATGTGGTTTTCTAGTTCTTTAGTCCAGTGTTTATTTCTTCATCTAAATTGTTTTCTTCTACACAACATAATGGTTGATCTTACTTCTTTGAGCAGCATGAATGGGCATTTTTGTAAAAGGGGAGATCACAAGTGTGTGTATGAATCTGAAAGGTCTGATAAATGAGTCTGATGTGGTAAATGATGTAAAATCACTTAATAATAAATATATTGAAAGGAAAAAAATAAATAAATACAAAATGTCTGAGTAACAAAACAAATATAACTGGTTTAAGTGCTAATGAAAAGATTCTTTTATTTAAAATGTTTTCTGCCAATATCTTTCTTTTGGTTAAAAAATTCATTGTATTTTTATTTAAAATAATTATTGGTTATTAGGTACTTATTCTTACTACAGGCTATTTATTTATATACTTTTCCTTTTGTGAGGGAGAAACACTACTGTGCCAATTTTTTTTTTTAATTTTGTAGCAAAACATTTTAATTTTATATTATGTTATACATATTTTTCTTTTGTATCAAATTATGAATCTGTTTTGTGGCTATCAAAAGAATCACATTTAGTTTCAATTTTTATACTACTACAATTTAAAATTTTAAGACAAAAACTGTCACTTCATATATCTATTCCCTTCCATTTTTGTTGCTGATATTATAGAATAATGTATTGATAGTTTGTGTTCACAAAATATTTTGTAACAATTTCTTCACATAATCTCTTAAATTATACAAAAGCTAGCTGTTGACTTTTAAAATGTTACTTATTACAACTAATCTGTGTATATGACTTTTAACATACTTACATGTAAGGAAGTATTATTTCTTCAAACAGCTTTGACTCCCTATATAATTCTCTTTTGTCTAATCATATAGGATATTCACAAATACTTCTTTTAGGCATAGTTAATTGATAATAAAATTCCTCAGGTATGCTGATATGAAAATATGAATTTCAACCACACTTCCAAGGACTTGCTCTCTAGGTCCAGGGTCAATCCCCACACTCTGATCTCAGCTCTCCCTAGCAGACAGGAGCTAGGGTTTGTTTGTGAGGCACTCCTCCAGCTACACCCAAAAGCGGGGACCTTGCATGGTCTGTCCCCGGGTCCAGAATGAACTGCGTCATCAGAGAAGGACTGAGGATTTCAAATTCAGACACGTGTCCAGAGCAGAGGCAGGGAACCAGCAGACTCCTTGCTCAGAGGAGACAAGAGACACAAAAGTACTCTTGCCACAACTGACTAGGAGCTGGCTAATCATGAACTACTGAAGCCATGGGCAGATGCCAGTACAAAAATACATTAAACAATATAAAGAACTACAAGGCAAAACCAGAGGAAACTGGCGGTTCTACAATTACAAGACCTTAACAGAGCAATGAAGAGGACACGGAAGGAAACAATAACAACAACAACTTTATAAAGATTATTGAAGCCTTCAAAGAAGATATAAAAAATTCTCTTAAAGAAAGAAGAAAATACAAACAAGAAATTGGAAGAAATGAACCTTGAAAGAAAACCAAGGAAAGCTAAACCAAAAAATGAAAGAAACATTCCAGGAACTAAAAACTGAAATAGAAGCAATAAAAAGGCACAAAATGAGGTAAAGGTAGAAATAGAAAATCCGATGAAAAGAGCTGGAACTACAGATACAAACATAACCGACAGAATCCAAGAGATGGAACAGAGAATCTCTGAAGTTGAAGACTCAATAACAAAAACAGATACATCAGTTAAAGAAACTACTAAAACCAAAAAAGCCATAACACAAAATGTTCAAGAAATCTGAGACACGATGAAAAGACCTGAGAATAATAGAAATAGAAGGAGAAAAATACCAGCTCAAAGACACAGATAATGTATTCAATAAAATCATAGAAGAAAACTATCTAACTTGAAGAAGGAAATGCCTATAGAGACACTAGAAGCTTATACAACAGCAATTAGATATAACCCCCAACAGAGTCTGCTTGTAACATAATAATTAAGCCACACGACATACAGAAAAAAGAAAAAAAAATTAAGAGCTACAAAAGAAAAGGGCTGATTTACTTATGAAGGCAGACCCATCAGAATAATAACTGACTATTGAATGGAAACAATGAAAGCAAGAAGGACTTGGTCAGAAGTTATGCAGACACTAAAAGAGCATGGCTGCCAACCTAGACTACTATACCCAACAAAATTATCAAAATTATCATCTATGGTGATAGATGGAGTGAACAAGATATTTCATCACAAAGTCAGACTGAAACAATTCCTATTAACCAATCTGGACCTCCAGAAAGCCTTAGAGGGAAAACTCCAACCTAAGTATCCTAGATACACCCATGAAACCATAAACAATCAATAATCTCACAGAAGAAAAGCCTAGAAAAGAGAAATACAAAGAAGCTACTATCAAAAATAGCAGGAAACATCAATCAGTGGTCACTAATATTCTCTATTATCAATAGACTCAACTCACCTATTAACAGGCACACACTAACAAAATGGATACAAAAACAGAAGCCATCCTTTTGATACATAAAAGAAACACACCTCAACCACAAAGACAGACACAGGGTCAGAGTAAAGAGTTGGGAACAGATTTTTCAGTCAAATGGTCCTAAGAAACAAGCGGGGTTTGCCACCCTAATATCTAACAAAGTAGACTTTAAGCTAAAAGCATTTAAAAGGAACCAAGATGGATGTTACTTATTCATCGCAGAAACAATTGGTGAAGAGGAAATTACAATCCTGAATATTTATGTGCCTAATATAAGGGCACCTACCTATGTAAAAGAAATACTGCTAAAACTCAAATCCCACATGAATTCTTACACCCTAATAGTTGGAGACTTCAATACCCTGCATTCACCTCTAGATAGGTCAGCCAGAACTCAACAGAGAAATAAGGAGTCTAACAGAGGTTATGATGCAAATGGATTTACAGAAGCTTCCACTCAAATGCAAAGGAATATACATATTTCTCAGCTCCTCATGGAACTTTCTCCAAAATTGACCACATAATTGGTCATAAAGCAAATATCAACAGATACTAAAAAATTGGAAATAATCCCTTGTATTATATCGGACCACTAGGGCCTAAAGTTAGAGTTCAACAACATTAAAAATCATGTAAAGCCTACCAATTCATGGAAACTAAATACCACTCAGCTAAAAAACACCCCTGGGTCAAGGAAGAAATTAAGAAAGAAATCAAAGTTTTCCTAGAATTTAATGAAAATGAATTCACAATATACCCAAACTTGTGGGAAACAATGAAAGCAGTCATAAGAGAAAAATTCATAGCACTAGATGCCTATATGAAAAACCCTAGAGAAATTCCACACTAGAGAACTAAGAGCAAAATGGAAAGCATTAGAACAAGTAGAACTAAACTCACCTAGAAGGAGTTGATGGCAGGAAATAATAAAACTTAGAGCTGAAATCAATACAATTGAAACAAAAAAAACATTAGAAAGAATCAATGAATCAAAGAGTTGTTTTTTTAAGAAAGCCAATAAGATAGGTAAGCCCTTATCCAAACTAATCAAAAAGCAGAGAGAGAGTATCCAAATCAACAAAATCAGAAATGAAAAGTGGGGCATAACAACAGACCTCCAAGAAATCCAGAGAATTATAGGTCATACTTTGAAAGTTTACATTCCACAAAAATGGAAAACCTAGAAGAAATGGACAGATTTCTGGACAGTTGCCATTTACCAAAATTACATGAAGATCAGATTAATTACCTAAAAAGACCTATAACCCTAAAGGAAATTAAAGCTGTTATTAAAAGCCTCCCAAGTAAAAAAAGCCTTGGACCAGAAGGATTCAGTGCAGAATTCTACCAGATTTTCAAAGGAGAATAACTATTTCACACAATATAATCTGAATGAATATTGCCAAATTCCTTTTATGAGGCCACAATTACCCAAGCCACTGAAAGACACAGCAAAGGAAGAGAACTCCAAACCAATTTTGCTCATGAATATTGATGCTAAAATTCTCAACAAAATTTTGGCAAACCACATAAAACAATATATAAAAAATATCATCCACCATGACTAAGAAGGCCTCATCCCTGAAATGCAGGATTGGTTCAAAATACAAAAAAACTGTAAATGCCATCCATCATAAAACAAAGTGAAGGAAAAAAAGCCACATGATCATATCCTTAGATGCGAAAAAGCTTTTGAAAAAATCCAACACTCCTTTATGATAAAAACTCTGGAGGGGTCAGGAATACAGGGAAAATACCTAAATATAATATAGGCAGTTTACAAGAAGTCAACAGCTTGAAACTTAATGAAGACAAACTCAGAGCAATCCCACTAAAATCAGTAACTAGACAAAGATGTACTTTCTCCCCTTATATATTCAATATAGTTCTCGAAGTTTTAGTGAAAGCAATAAGAGAACAAAAAAACATTAAGGGGACACAAATTAGAATAGAAGAAGTGAAACTACCTCTATTTGCAGATGATATGATTGTATACATAAGTCATGCACACAATTCTACAAGGAAACTCCTACAGCTGATAAACAACTTCAGCAATGTAGCAGGATACGAGATTAACTCAAAGAATTCAGTAGCCCTTCTATACACTAAGATAAAAGGGCCGAAATAAAAAATAAAGGAAATATCACCCTTTATAATAGCTGCAAATAGCATTAAATATCTTGGAGTAACTTTAACCAAAGAAATAATATATCTATTTGACAAAATTTTAAGTCACTGAAGAAAGAAATTGAAGAGGATATCAGAAAATGGAAAGATCTCCCATGTTCCTGGATAGGTAGGATCAACATAGTAAAAATGGCATTCTACTAAAAGCAATCAACAGAATCAATACATTGCCCATCAAAATCCCAACATAATATTTTTTGAACCTTGGAAGAACAATACTCAACTTCATTTGGAATTACAGGAAAGCCAGGATTGCCAAAACAATTTTGTTCAACAAAAGAAACTCAGGAGGCATCATCATCCCAGACTTCAAGTTATACAATAGAGCTACAGTTATAAAAACAGCCTGGTACTGGCATAAAAACAGACTGGTGGATTAATGGAATCAACTTGAGGTTCCAGACATTAACCTAAAAACCTATGAATACATGATCTTTAAAAAGAGGCCCAAAATATTCAATGGAAAAAAGATAGTATCTTTAACAAATGGTGTTGGCATAGCTAGATGGTAGTGTGTAGAAAAATGCATATAGGTCTGTGGCGAGCCACTTCTGGCCTGCAGAACGACGAGTCACCACACGCACGATTCTTCTCGGATCACACTTTATTGGAGTACAGCTCAGTTGTGAAATGGTGGAAAGAAGACCCCGAGCCTGAGATTCAGCCTGCTTATATAGGGAAACCTGGCACGTGATTGGTGCCCATCACAATGCCTCATTAACATATGGCTGGTGATTGGTTCAAAGTAGTACTCATTAGCATGTGGCTGGTGATTGGCCCAAAATAATGGCTCATTAACATATTTGAGGATCACATTGGATAGGTCCTTTCTCGATGCCTAATTAGCATAAGCACATCGGATTGGTCACTACTCAATGCCTAATTAGCATAAGTGGCAATAGAATGTTCCAGCAAGTTGTGCAAAGGCAAACCGTGCCCTACATAGGTCCAAGACTGTCATCCTGCAAGAAACTCAAATGCAAGTGGATCAAAGACCTCAACATAAACCCAGCCACTCAAAACTTGATAGAAAAGAAAGTGAGAAATATTTCCCAACCAACAAATCGGAACAGGCAACCACTTCCTTAATATAACACCAGTGGCACAAACGCTAAGAACAATAATCAATAAGTGGGATGTCCTGAAGCTGAAATGCTTCTGTAAAGCCAAGGACACAGTCAATAGGACAAAATGACAGCCTACACAATGGGAAAAGATTTTCACCAACTCTACAAATGATAGAGGACTGATCTCTAAAATATATAAAGAACTCAAGATACTAGGTCCCCAAAACCTTGAATAACCCAATCAAAATTGTTCAGAACTAAAAAGAGAATTCTCAGCAGAAGAATTACAAATGGCTGACAGGCACTTGAAAAAGTGCCCAATTTCTTTATGTATCAGAGAAATGCAAATTAAAACAACTTTGAGATACCACCTAACACCTGTCAGATTGGCTAAGATAAAAGACACATATGACAGCCTATGCTGGGGGCGTTTTGGAGCAAGGGGAACACTCCTCCTTTGTTGGTTGGAGTGCAATTTGTTCAGCTACTCTGGAATGCAGTATGGTCTCAGAAAACTGGGAATCAATCTCCCCAAGGATACATCAATACCACTTATTGTTATATATGCTAAAGATGCACATTCACACTCCAAATGCTTTAGCTCAACTTTGTTCATGGCAGCATTATTTGTAATAGCAAGAACCTGGAAGCAAACAAGATGCCCCCCCAACCAAAGAATGGATTAACAATATGTGGTACACCTACACAATGGAGTACTACTCAGCAATAAGAAAAAATGATATCCTAAATTTTGCAGGCAAATGGATGGATTTGGAGAACATCCTCCTGAACGAGGTCTCACAAACCCAGAAAGATAATAAGCAGGGGATGTACTCACTCATTAGTGGACTCTAAACAAAAAAGCAAAAAGCAAAGCATGTCCAAGCTGCAAACTGCTTCCACTAAACAGTTTGGCATCTCATACACCTTGGACTGGCACCTTGGATCCCACTCCCCCTAGAGGAACACCTGACTCTGTCTCTATGTTGGGGTGAGAAAAATGGATCTGCCAGGAGTGTATGCTGAACTAAGTCATATTGGGACCTTGGGACCTCCTGCCCTTGCTGGGGAGGAGATAAAGTTATGTGGATAAGAAAGAGTGACTGGAAGTGGTAGGAGGAGGAAGGGACCTTGAGCAAGGATGTACAGGGATTGAAAATGTGACTTTGTTCATAATAATAAAAAGAAAAGAAAAAAATAAAAATTTCTTTCATACTTTCAAGGGCATTTTTCAGGTTTTAAAATTGTTAATTAACTTTTTTCTGTTTAACACTTGTAGTATGGCATGACATACATCGTATCCTGAATTTTTTTGTTAGAAGTTATGATAAAACAGTTAATGATAGGTTACACATAGTGCATCACTACTGCTTACCAGATTTTCTTAGTCTTTTTTTAGATTTTTATTTCCATGTGTTCCTTATTGTTCAAATGAGTTCCATATTGCTCTGTGGTTCTCATTCAGATCATCTTGGCTGGAATTGCTTTGAGCTTCTTAACCTTATTATGTTCATACCTTCTATCACTTTCATGAATTTTGAACCTCTGCTCAAGAGCTTATTCTCCTCATTTTTTTCCTGCATTTTTTTTTCAGAATTTCAGTAAGCAATGTGTTGGCTTACTCTATATTACCCCACTGGACCCTTAGGGTCTATTATCACTTGACAGTGTTTGTAGATACAAAAATTTTCTTTGCTTTTCCTTTAAGTTTGCCAATATTGCCTGATCACATCTACTCTAAGTCCTTTTCACAAGCCTTTCATTTCAGTTATTATATATTTCAGCTCAAAATTTCTTGTGTTTGTTTTTTGGTTTTCTGTCCTTTAAGTGATGTTTCAGTCTTGCACAAATATTATATTCTTTCATTTTTATAGGTTTGAGGGCATTCTTAAGAGAGTCACCTCAATATTATTTCCACTTATCTCTCATCCATATCTTTGTTCAATAGACATCCCATTTCTGAAATGGCTTCTGTTGGCTCAATTTTTCCAATTGATTCCAAATGATTAGGTAAAGATGAACATTAACTGTATAGTTGCTTAATTCATGATTTTTTGAGAGCTTGGAATTTGAGTCTAATGAAGCATAAAATGTAGAATCCAGATTTTATTTAATATATAACATTTGGCTTTTTTGATTTTATTTAATGTATACTCATCGTTTATTTAGATTATTAGTTAGCATTTATTATCCGACTATATGTCAACTTTGTGTGAAGGGTCAGCCTGAGACACAAATTAAAGATCTCCTTAGATCACTAGCTAGTTTGAAATTTCTATAGGCATACATGGCCATTTTTCATCTTTCCAGCCCAATTTTCTATTTCATCACATATCAACTTTCTGTCTTATAATATTTAATTTCTGGTTTGAAAAAGTATGAAAATTTAAAAATAATGGAGAACAATTTAATCACACTTTGAATTCTCTAGACATCTCTTAAGCCAGAAAAAAGATCCCCTATATTAATCAAGTTAATTAATTATATTAAAGAACTTGGCTTGTCTAAAAAGAAGACTCTATAATTCTATCTAGAAGATGGTTTATCATGGTAGTTTTGTCTATCTGATGAATTTATATCTATTGGGTTTATTTAAAACTTTTTCATATGGTTACTAAATAAATATGTTCTTCTTGTCCTTTTCACAACCTCAGGTAAAGTTCTTCCATTTGAGTTTCTTCAGGAATGAACATAACCACATTGTGGTGGGACAAAAAAAAAATGGGGCCAGACAAAATATATATAAAAAATAGAAAAATATTCTATATTTTAAAGTTATATATTTGATTTAAAAGTAAATAAGTGAAATAAAGATTTTGGCTTAAAACTTAAAATTCTGGTTTTTGGCTTTTGTTATTCTTTTAAAAAATCTGAATATTAAGAATTAATCTTTGGCATACATTTTCAAGTTTTAAGTTTTTCTGGTATGTCTTGCTCCTATCTAATCTTATTAAATAATTTCACAATAATCTAACATTTTTTAACTTGCTGGTTTTCTCCCATAAACAAAAACTAATCATAATATAAGAAACAATAAATCCAAAACTGTAGCAAGACTATTTGATGACCAGAGGTGATTCTAGGAAGTCGTAATCTTCACTTGATGTAAAATTTTGAAGAAAAGAAAAGAAAAACAACTCTTTGTTTAAAATTTTAACAAAGAGATTTTCTTACTGTCTTTCAGTTACATAAAATAGAAATCTAAAGAATGACTTCATTCATTTGCATGATGAATGACTATTCATAGTCACTTCTTTTATTATTTCTAGCCAGGCAGAAAATAGCTCCGTTGCATACTTCCATAGACATTGATTGTTTTTCTTTTTTGTGTGGTTGTTTAGCGTTTTCATTCTCTGGTATGAAAAGATGACAGCTATTGTGAGTTCTTTCAGTGATAATTAGTCTTCTATGACAGTTTATTATGTTCCTACAGCTTATTAAAACCTTTCATTTTCATACAATTATCAAATTTACCACTGCAAGCCACATTCAAACTGAAAATTTGCATGTAATTGTTAATTTCTTGGGATTAAACACATGAAGAATTTTGGTCCATAGGGTCAAATGTCAGCAGAATCAGAAAAATACATACACAAACTTTTCTTTCCTTTTATAAAAGTGTATGTTCATGTAGTCTACAAATCCTTTAGGATATGAAATAAAAATATTTTATATTTTAAATTCTGATTACAAAAAATGTGAAAATTACCTCTCTCAAATCTAGCTTTATATTAGTGATGCTAAGAAATTTTAATGTTACTGAACTTTTGCTTAAATACCACTAAAACTCTAGAATTATATTTTTGACTGATTTTGTTATAAACTTGATAATTTTCCAATTATTTTTCATTTTGTGGTAGAATAATTAATGCTTTTAAAAGTTTAATAGTTAAACAAAGGGAAAATATTTAAAATTTTATTACTTTGTATGTGTACATAGGATATATATGACATTCAGAGGACATTTTGCAGGTGCCTGTTCTCTTCCAAAATGAGGTATATGGGATTGATTTCATGTAGGTAATTTTATCAATCTAGGAGATCAGTGCCTTTAACTGCTGTATCTGCATGTACACCATGCCAATATTTTACAATGAAATATTTACTTTCCTAAAGAAAAAAAAATAAAGGAGAAGAAGAGCTTGGCTGTCAGTATACTTGAAATAAATCTGGATACTTTTAATATTCCCTTAGAATGCTCAGCACCTTATTTATCTAATCTACATTCATTAGTTTTTTTTCAACATATTGATATATTTGTTTAATTAACATAGTTTCATTTAATCTTTCAATATTTGTATGAAGTGTCATCATTACTACTCTAATTTCACAGGTGAATAGCTGAGGAAAGTGAAGTTATTTTTCCACTCTGTTAAAGTATGCCAGAGATTAGGTTTGAATCTAAACAAAACATAATATGATTATCCTCTATAACTTTTCAATTTTGGATAGTTCCCTTAACTTGTATAATTGTTTGGTTTATCTTAACCCCTTTGGTACACTTTTAGAATATTTTTTTCTGATTATAACACTATATATATGTATATTAAAATATAACAATATTATTTTAAAGTTTAATTTTTTGGATTCTAATAGTTCACTAATAAATTCTGAACAGTGTTGCACATTGTTTAAGCATCTTTTTGATTTGGCATATGCCAATCTGACAGTTTGAGTTTTGCAAGTTCTTGTTTTCTTAAAAGTTCCTAATGTTAGCAACATTAAAGCACACACAATTACTATAACACATCTTACTTTGACTAGTACTGACTATTTCCTATTTTTCTTTAAAGAGACCTACACTGAAATGCTGCTCTACAGGTGACGACTTGGGATTGCTTAGGGTTATGCCTTGCTCTCCAGACCTCCAGAGATACAAACTCTCTGAAATGCAAAAGAAAGTTTTATTGGTAGCAGTACAAGCTGGGCAGGGACCTTGCCAAACACTCCATCACAATTTAGGTCAAAAGAAGTACCTGTCCCTTTGCAAGCTCAGTTTTTAAAGGTAAAAGCCACAAGGTTACATCAGTTAGGGGTCTCAGTATGGGTACAATTCTGATTTGCACGTTTTTTAGGAACTTTCCAGAATTGCTGCTATCTTAGTTTTCAGCTTGTCTGGTTGTTTAGCAAACCTTTTTTTTTTTTTTTTTTTTCTTTGCAGGCTATCTCCTGTGTTGGGACATTCTGTGGTTAATCAGTTGCTACCAGATAACCTTCCAGACATCCTGATTTTTATTTTCAAGTTCCTAGGTCTTATGTCAGTAGTTCTGAGAATCTGAAATTCAGGTCTGTTTCAAGCTGGAATTAGGGCTTGCTTAAAATGCAGGTGTTTTGATTTTTCACTTAGAATCTGCATTGTACTTAAACACAGACTGCAATTGAGCCTCCAATATTTTTTTCATGAACAGTCCTGCTTTCCTCTCTTTAAACTGTTGCTGCCTTTTTAGTAACAGCTGCACTAATCAGCATCTGTTACTCCTCTGCTACTAGCAGCTATTTGGCTGCAAAGGCCATAGCTTGAGGGGATTCTGTTCTCTCAGCCGCTGTCTGTAGCTTTCAAAGCTACAAAGGAAACTATGTAAATCTCTGTCACTCTAAAGAACTCAAGCCTCAAAAGCTGAGGTGGAGTTGTGCTCCTCAGAGAGACTGAATAGCAAGTTGCTCACCTCTTGGCCCCCACTTAAAAGCCTTTCTCTACCTGGCTTCTTTTTACCACTTTCTGCCAGCTAGTTGTGGACTCTGCCTCCTGACTGTGGGTGAATTTTATTTAATCAAACAAATGTAATGCATCTTTGTATCATTAAACAAATGTCCCAGTGCATAAATTAACACACCTTAAAATAATATTCTACAATAATCTCCAAACTTATGGCTTTTTATGGAGACATAGTTTAAATCCTATGTTAATTAAGGGATTTTGAGATCCTTGCAGGTAAGAATTTCATGTTACAGTTTTCATATATTTTGAATTTAAATACATGTTTTAAGTACAATGGTTATTTTTCAGGGCCTCTTCTGGTTGCATTATAGTTGTAGAAAGATGATGCCCCTTAACTGAAGAATGAATTAACAAACTGTGATACATCTACACAGTAGAGTACTACTCAGTAGAAAAAAAAAAGCACATTCTAAAATTTGCAGGCAAACGGATGGATTTGGAGAATATTTTTTACAAACCCAGGAAGATAAGCAGGGGATGTACTTACTAATTAGTGGACTTTAAATAAAAAGCAAAGAATACCCAAGCTGCAAATGACAACCCCTAAACATCTTGGGATCAGTAGGAACTTAAGAGAAACATCCAAGGAGTCTTCTGAAGAGAAAATAGAGAAGATCTCCTTAGCTAGTTGGAAGCATAAGGGGTTACAACCAAAAAGAGGTAAGAACAAATCATGAGAGAAGGAGGTGGCTGAGTGAGAGGACCAACAAACAGAGAGAAATAAAAAGAAAGAAATGGAGATCTTAATAGAGGAAGCCAATGTGGAGTTGGAAAGAGACCAGATGCTAGGGAAACTTCTAAGAACTCACAGGATGTCCCTGACTAGGTATTCAACCAATAGTGAAGGTGATGCCTAGAAAAAAGTTCCCCTATAATCAAATGAATAATCACCCTAAGTGTCATCACAACCTACAACCAACAATGATGTAGATGGAGGCAGAGATACATAGCTGAGCACTTGGCTGAGCTTCATATACAGCTGAGAGTGGGAGAGGAGAGTCTATAAGCAAGGGGATAGGGTTTATGAGAAAAATTCCAACAATGATGGCTGGCTGGACCTCTGGAGAGCTCACTGAATGAAGAACAGCCACTGGGGAACTATCAGAGAAAGGAGCTAGGCCCTCCAAGGGCAGGAAACTGTGGATTGACATGGGCAGTATGTGTAGCCTTGAGAAGTGGGTTCAGACTGTGTTTTTGTTCATGGGGTGGCACCTCAGAGCCCATTTCATTTAGAGGAACACCTAACCTAGTCTTGATATTAGGATGACAAAATCAGACTTGCTAGGAGTGGATGCTCCATGCTGAGCTGACCCACGTAGGGAATTCTTGCCCTTTTTGGGAAGGGTAGGAGGGATTGGGGTGGTAGGATGTTGAAGAATGACTTGGACTAATTGGGATGAGGAAAGGGAGGGGAAGCAAGGGGATACATGGATAAAAAGATTATTTTATAAATAAAAAATAAATAAATAAAATAAAAAGATCTAGTAACTCGGTACTATTTGCTTCCTATTGTCAAACATACCTTCCATGACTGGGACAGAAAGCAAACAGAATAAAGAGAGCAGTGTCAACATAGAAAGCCATCATTTAAAATTAATAATTTTAATAAGTACTTATTATTTATAGTTTATAAAATCTTTATGATTTCCTGGTTGTTAGTGGTGCACACATGTAATCCAGTCATATTGATGGCAGAGGCAGGCAAATATCTGAGTGCAAAGCCAACCTGGTCTACAAAGTGAATTCCAGGAGGGCCAGAGGTATTGTAAAGATAAACCCTGTCATGAATATCAAACAAACAAAAAATCTGTTTATAAAATATATAATTTATATAAAGATTCCAACATGTTAAATTTATCTTTAGGTTACATGATAAGGTAATATTTGGCTTTCTAACTTCTATAGTAAACATGAACTATAGAATTTTTGAATGGAAACAGGAACATGGGAAGTCAAACTTCAATATGCCAATACAAAATTCCAGCTTTTATCTTAAAGGCAATGAATTTAGTCTGGGGTCATTTTGAGTGACTGTGCCCTGGAAACACAACTTTAGAATTCTCCAAATTTTATATTTCAATCTAGAAGTAGTATCATAAGCTTTTATGACTTTAAAGAACAAAATTATAAACCATGGAAGGTTAAAATTCATTGGCTGTTACAGTAAAATGGATGAAGCTGTGCTCTAGGCCTAAGATACCATATGATGGCATTCAAGAAAACTAGGGCTAGTGGAAACTCGTAATTGGTTAATAGATTTCAAACAGTTCTTACTCATAAGCCATAAGATGTTAGCTCTAACACAGAGGTAGACAAGGAATGACTGCTCTGGGGACTCAAGTGAGTTCAAGAGAGTTAGCCTTTCCAATTCTGGTCTCTTCCTAGTACTAAAGTTCTAATCACCCATCTAGTCTCCCCAGACCATTTCTTTTCATGAGTTCTCATTTATAAATGGAACAATCACAGTTTATGATTAAGTTTCCAATCACTGTGTTGCTTTTTTGTAATGATTACTTTTAAAGATTTACATTTTTTTTAACAACTAGTCATTTGAGCCTGACAACTTCCAGACGGTTTTGGCTGATTTCATTCAGATATGGGTATCCTAAAGGAAGAAAGGAAATGGTATGTAAATCATGTAGATTCATAACAACGTGCTTTGGCAAAGCCTCAGTATTTTGGAAGCTGCCTTTAGTTTGTCAATGTGATACAACATATTCTAAGAAAACAATGTGTCCAGAGTATAGCACCAAATTTCCTAAGAATAATACTCACTTTTGCTTGTTTATTTTGAATGGCCATTTTAATTCACAATGAGCACTTTTACTTAAGTATCTCACAATACACAATATAGACATGCAGTTTTAATCAAAATTCCTTCAATTTAGTAGTATTTTATATAGGTAACTCTATTCTCAGAAAGTAAGTAAAATGAGCATTTCCATAAATTCTGTGGTATACATATGATCAAATGTTAAAATATGTATTGTCATTACTTACATACAAATCATATACATTATTTTTAATTACTTTAAAATATTATAGCATATGCCCTGATTTATCATTGACTAATGCATTCACCTCTTGTCAACATTTTGTTTCCTATCATTAATCTACTACTTCTTCCTCTTGTTAAAGTATCTGTAAAATATAGAATGCCATGAAATCATACCCAGTCCATCAAATGTTTCATGTGCATAATTGGGCTAAAAAAGATTCAGAGCTTATGATTAAAATAAATATTCTGAGTATTCTGTGAATTTTAAAAAGTTGAATTAATCATAGGACTTTCAAATGTGAAAAAGATAATTTGCTATAAATATCAAATTTTAAAACTGCATTTCTTATGGACTATTGCTTATATTGAATAAGTTATATATCTATATTTAAATCAATGACTCAATCTTGACATTTATAGTAATGTCCACATCTTATGCTATTTATCACTTAGATTATTTAAAAAGCATTTTGCTGCATTGTAACCAGGTTGAAATCACTATTTAAATTAATTATGACAGCCATATCAATTAGACATAAGAGATTTCTAAAGCTAATTAGAGTCTGAGAGTTTTTAATTTGACGTCTGTCTCTGTGTAATATGTGCTTTATGCATTAAATTAATGAAATTAAGCCTGCATCATTATAAATTTCCACTTTCATAGCTCCATAAGTTTCACAATTACATGCCATATTTGAATGATAATTAAATGAAGCTAAGTAATTAAGTTCACATCAGTATTTGTAGAATTTTAAGAATATATCTTTGACTTTTCAGTCTCAAGTCTTTCCAAATAGAAGTTAGTAGGATAGAAAGTATTTGATAAAATTCTTGTTATCTTTTCAAAATAAGAACCATACCAGTCATAAAGGAGATAAGGCATAGGCAGAAGAAACCCACTGCTTTATAGTAAAAGAGAATCAAACCCAAAATATATTTGAGACCTGGTTAATACACTGAGTATGATTTTATAAACACTTCCGTTTAAAAGAGGTAAAACTAACCAAAGATGATTATATGAGGTTATACTGAATAAAAACATGAAATATATTTTAATTTTTATAATTTAAAGTTGATTATTTAGCTTGTCTGTATATGCATGTAGATATGTTTATTTATATTCTATTTGTATCAGATAATATTTTGAACTAAAGCTTTAATATATTCTGGGAAAAACATATTTAAAATGAAGAAAAGAATTAATTTGCATGCAAATTAGAATAAAACATGATCTATGAAGAGACTGCAACCCTGCCTTTAAGATTTGCTTTTGACATTTGTGTTTTAACAGGCAATTAAAATTTAATTTGTCCTGTGATGAAAAGCAAATCCCTTTATCCTGTTTTAGCAGTTTGAAGAGGTACAGACTCTATTACAAAAAGAGACTGTGACTGAAGGTTTCTTGTGCCCCCATGACCCTGTGGTGTGAAATTGACGATAATCCAATCAAGGAATTGACATGAAAAAACATCTGCATAGAAATGATTATGAGAACAAAGACACTATTTTGGACAAAGAGGGCCACATATTAAGCATACATTTTGATGAAAGGTTTATTAATTTTTATTTATTATCCATTTATTTATTTATTGCAATGGACAAAGTGTCATGTTAGCACAACATTATTTGTTGAGGTTCCTAACTAGGATTTTTGCCACAGTAAGATGTGCTCAGAGCACAAGGTGGGGCTTGATAAGCCATCACTATGGAAGTAAAAAATAAAAGTGAAAAGAAGTAAAGAAACAGAAGTTGAAGTAGGAGGGCTGGGAGCCTGTGTGATTGCAGAGATTCAACTTGTCTAAAAATTATTTGGTTAGCTGGAATTTATCACTGTGTACTGGTTTCTTTATGATATGTACACTATTTTGTAATACTTAAAAGTGATCCAAATTACCAATAGCAGATGAGCTATGTATCTAGTCTAAATGCACAGTTCATTAGTTTGACCTCATGACTTCTCAAAAAAAATAAAAAACAACCCACCAAGAATGTGACTTAGACATATGAATCGATGCTAACTGCAAGCTAAATTTATAGCACTTCAAATAAGGAAGGCTATATTTTAAAGTGGGTGTTCAAAAATATACTAGAGCTTTAATTGTATAATGATTGTAAGGAATAGCTATTTAAACATATTTATTTACATGTTCAACAAGACTTGAAAAATGTCTTGCTGAACATTGAGTAATACATATCTGAGTTAGAAAATGAATCTGTTTTATATGTAAAAAATATTTTTGCATGGGTTTCATATAAGCTAAACTTCCGAGCAGTTTCAAGAACTTTCCTATGTCTGTGCTAGAAGAAGAAAACCCAGGAGAAAATTCCCTTGCCTTTGTAAGGTGTTTTTTATTTTGTGAAGGCCGAACTGAACTCATAAGAAACAATTGGAGCTCTGTGATTGTGCCAGCCTATATGACTAACTCACGCTGTCCCCTCTCAAACTACCACATTTGAATTTGTAATAAACTCCTAAACTCATTTAATATCTCAAAACAAGAACTTGGGAACCCTTAACTAGCATGGGGTAGCTTTGGTGAGCAGAATTTTGCAGGACCCTAGTTATTCAATTTAAGTTTGGCAAAACTAATGTATACTTTGAATCTGCCTGTTGGAAAAGTCTTATGTATTTCTGGAAACTTCATCATTAGCTGAAATTTGAGCAAATATAACAGACACTATACACAATTAGTCATTGAATATGGAAGTCAAATAGGTCATCTGTGTTAGTATTTTTCCTGCTAGGAAGCCACGTTGAGTTTATTAGGGTCTGGATATCCAGGGAACCGGTCGGGGAGGGGAGGAGAGAGAGGGAAGGGACAGAGGGGGCAGAAAAAAGATCCCTGCTATGTGTTGCATCTCTTTAAAGGGTGACAATGTAGACATGCCCCAGGTGTGAGAACTCTGTGGGCGGAGCAGGTGAGTGTTCTGCAGCAGGTGAGTGGCCATCACAACATGGGGACAGTGGAATCTCACAGCCATGCCCTGGAGGCAAGCTAGGGTGATGTTTACATGCTAACAACCTGCACCTGTGTTTTCAAGGGTGTGAAATCTGTAACTGTTCTATGCCTTTATCTGTTATTTACTGTAATTGGCTCTGGGAGGTCCATGAGAGACTTATGTAAAAGAAGTCCCTTCTGTTTTATCATTCTTCGAAGTCCATTGAAAAATGTAAATAGTTCTAGACATGTTTGTGACCTTGCAACATTCATTCGAGGGGAAAAAAAATGTGTGTGTAGGGGAGTGTTAGTGTGTATGTAGAGAGGTGTGGGAGGGGGAGGAGAGAGACAGAGAGGGAGGGAGGGAGGGAGGGAGGGAGAGGGAGAACTGACATCAAATTCATAGGTGACTGTGAAGGCTAGTAAAATAGTTTGCATCTTCTGGACTGGATGGTAGAAGCAGCTATGATCTCCCGCATGTGAACTCTTTGAACCAAACTTGGGTCAGTCTGGACAAGCAGCAATTCTGTTTAGCCACTGAGCTGCCTCTCCGGCTCCTATTCCAAGATACGTGATGTGGCAAAGCAAAAATCTAAATTTTGGTCATTGCTGATGCTGAAATAAGGCTTCTCCATCCATCTGCATGGTAGTGGTACTAAAATTAATTCAATTGTTGAAGCCTTTTTTTTTTTTTTTTTTTGGTTTCAATTTGAGAACAATTTTGTTCATCAAAGTCTCTATATTACAGTAGATGATTTCATCTTCTGATCCTTTGCATATCCAATGAATCTAAATGTGACCTGTGACATTCTTTCTTATTCTTTTTTAAACTGTATGTTGTCTAGGGTTTGCTTTGTGTTGAAGCTGCAGCCTACATATACACTTGCTTCATGTTCAGTTAACATCCAGGGGCACTCAAGGTTAATTAGAAATGGTAATAGGTTTAATCATGATGAACTCATTTGGTTTTGATGTGGATGTCACCTGTAATTCCATAAAAATTCCATTGTAATTTAACATTAATTAATGTCCACTTATCAAGAGTATTACAGGAAATTAGTACAGAAGTGACAGGTTATGTGCCTAAGAAATGCTTAAAAGAAAAGAAAAAAAAAAACCTGCATTCATTAGGTCATCTCAAAATACAACATAAAAAGACATCTTTATTATATAAAATACGAGATTAAAATCAGGTAAAGTGCTAATAATTAGACATGACATTTGGTAACAATTTGTCTGAGGACTGAGAGGTTACAGCAAACATTAGGAGTATAGATTTGCTTGTATTACCATGTCTAACATAAATGACAGTAAAGAGATGGAGCTGTTCTTATCATTCTCCTTTAATAAAAGAGCTGCTGAAATTTCAATAATAATCATCATGAAGCAATGGCCTAATTCCTGTAAAATAAAAGAATTTTCTCTCTATGTAAAAAAATGCTATTAGCCATATTTGAAGGCATTATGCTCAGATATCATTTTTCCATTTCTGTAAATGACAACCATTAAATGCAATCATAGCTACATGACAAGACTATTTTTATTACATCAAAAGGAAGAAAAGGATTAAAATGATTTTATTCCAAGGTGTGATTTGTCACTTTTTTTCCTCTTATCAAGGCACAGACAGGACAGCTTCCAACCTAAACACTGAGATCTGACCTCATATTTGAATAAGTTAATGTGATCTGCTGTTCTTGGAGAAGTACTAAAACCTCTCTTTTGTATCTAGAAATCCTAGAGGAATTTTGGTTTTAGAAGGTCAGCTCAAAAACTTCATTTCTTTTCATCATTTTTCATTTTATCATTTAGAAGTTCTTGACAGCATAGGAGATCTTCTAGGTGTGTGTGGTTTGCATGACACTAGAGTGAAGTATTTAAAGATTATTTCTTGTTACCTAGATATTTTAGATGCATGCTACAACTGCTGAAAAAGGTTTCTTCTTCTTAAAGATAGTCTCTATAAATGGGAACTCAGCAAGCATACTTTAGGGAAAGTAGAAAATATATTTTTGACATCACGTCTGTTAGATTTAAGTTATGAATATAAATCCATTAATTTACATATGTTGCTTAGATGTTTAGAATAATTTTAAACCCAGAACAAAGGCACAGTTAAAACTTTCAGTTTAGGCCTTTTGGATTTATCCATCAACTAGTTTACCTTTGACAGATTTATCCTTCTTGGTTTTGGAGATATACTTTCTGCCTGATATCTTCAACATACTGGCATATATATATATATATATATATATATATGCATATATATATACATTATACATAGGGAAGAAGGAGTTGTATTGGTAAAATATTAAAATGATTCACAGTAAATACAGGCGTTAAAAAAACCCACATCATATCTGTGGGTATTTAAACATGGCAGATGACAATATTACCATAATTACTTAATTCTGTGGGAATAAAAGATTAAGTTTTGACAGGATCCTGAACAGCACATAGACTTAGAAGTTTTCCCAATTTACAGTGACACCTCATCTCTGTTCATCTCTGAATTCTGAGATCCTGGTCAGACACTTGGCATTGATCAATCCATTAGTTAAGTGACTGCATACTTTAAATGAAGAGGAGAAATGAGATCTGCACCAGAAATATAATATTTAAGAGTTGGATTTTTATAGTTTCTAATATTTCACAGGTCATCTTAATATACCTGTGAAGTCAGCAGTTACCATTTTGGTCATATCACAATGTATCAACCTTAATTTTCAGTATTATAGGAGACTGACAATTGCACAGATGAAGCAACCTCACTAACAGTATGGTAAACTTGTTTTATACATGGGTCATCACATAATATATGCAACTTATCTTAGGCTGATAACTTAACAAAGGCATGCATTCTTGTTCTCCCATAGACACTGAAAGCAAAAGGTCTACTTTCTTCACACGACTTTGCTTCCTATTGTCAACCAGATCTCCCAAATGGTATCATCATTCTAATCATTACCATTGTAGAACAATAACTAACATATATTTTAAAAATAAAATGCTTCTTATCTATGTCATAATTTTTCTACTTTGAAGAGTTTATACATAAATTTATTAAAATAAAATTAGGTGTGTATAAAATATGGTCATAAATAATAGATTTTGTAAACAAAATCCTTGTATGTTTTAAATGTATGTTTGCATGTTTATATCTTTGTGTGTATTATGTTTCTTTCTATAAAATTATCTATGTTTAAATTAAGTATGCATATCTCTATTAGAAGTATCATCTATTTCCATGCATCTATCTGCCTATTTGCCTATCTATTATAATTGATAAAGAAACTATAAAATTTTTCTCAAAATAATTTAAAAATTTCTACTTCCAATACTACTATTAAGAATATTTTCCAGTGTCATGAATAATACTTTGTGTTACCATTCTTTTTAATTTTATTTATGGTACAGAAAGTGATTGGTAGGCCATTATAGATTACATGTATGCAAATATGTAAAATAAATAAAACATATATTCTAAGGACTGGGGATCTTGGCTATGTATGAACACCACCATATGCATATGTCTTTAATTAACATATTTTTAATTTATTCTTTTATATGTAATCTGGAATATTTGAATTCTACTAGAAATATACCTTTTAGAAGTTCTGATAAAATTTAATTATGTCCTATCTATTTAAGTTTGACTTAGATTATTTTTATTAAAAAGGTCTTTTTTCCATGTATTCCCCTGCTCACCCACCCTTTTCTGTTTCCAATCCTTTACAGTCTGTCTTCAGCATTCCCCCATGGTATCTACCATCCCCTCTCCCAAAAGGGCAGGAAGTCTCAAAGTAGATCAGCTCAGCATGGAGTATCCACTGCAGGTAGATCCTTTTTTCTCATCTCAATATCAAAGCTGGGTTACAAACTCATCTGCAGGGAATAAGCTTCAAGGTGACAGCCCATATATACAGGAACACAGTCTGATCGCATCCCTTGGAGGCTCTACATACTGCCCATGCTAATTGACAGATGCCTGACTTTAGAGGGTCTAGCTCTTTGTCCTATGGTTCCTCAGGGAGAGTTCTTGATTCAGTGTGCTCTCCAGAGCTCCAACCCATCATCCCTGTGTGACTCCTCATATTCCCTATCTACTTTTTCATAAAGATTCTTCTTCTCCACTCTCTATCTACAAGGGGAACGTGGCCCATTGCTCATTCATGAATCTCTGCCAGCACCACCATTCATTGTTGGGTGTAGGTTCTGTGATGACACTTAGAGTAAATTTTATTTGATTATAGGGGATGTCCTGTTTAGGCACCCATTTCATTATTGGTTGGAGACCTACCCAGGAACATGCTATGGGTTCCTGGGGATTTCCCTAACACCTTGTCTCTTTCCAGTCTCCCATTCACTTTCTCTATCAAGATATGCATTTCTTTTCTCTCCCTCTTTGTTACTCCTCTCACTCAACCATTTCCTTCTCTCATGATTTGTTCCCAACTCTCTTTGGTTGCTACCTGTTATGGTCCAATTTGATAATGAGATCTCTATTTTTTCTTCCTAATAGAATCGCTGGCTGTCTCATTTAAGTTCTTTCTGCTACCAAGGTGTTCAGGGTTTTGCAGCTTGAGTATTCTTTGCTTTTTGTCTAAAATTCTGTGCTTGTGATACCTCACTCAGGATGAATTTTTCAATCCATCCATTTGTCTGCAAATTTTAGGATGTCATTGTTTTTTACTGCTGAATATTTCTTCATTGTGTAGATGTACCACAAGTTTTTAATCTATTCTTCAGTTGAGGGACATCTAGGTTGTTTCCAGGTTCTTGCTATTACAAATAATGCTGTTATGAACATAGCTGAACTAATGCCTTTGGGGTATGAATGTACATCCTTTGATTATATGCCCAAAATGGGTATTGCTCAATTCTTGGGTAGATTGATTCATAGTTTTCTGAGGAAACACCATGCTACATTCCAGAGTATCTGTACATGATTACATTCAGACCAACAATTGAGGAGTGTTCCCTTGCTCTGCATTGTCTCCAGTATAGATTAAACTTTTTTTAAAAAACTTAGCTGTTCTGACAGGTGTAAGGTGGTATCTCAAGATTTTTTTATTTGAATTTCTCTGATGGCTAAAGCTGTTGAATAATTTTTTATTTTTAAATTTTTATTATGAATAAAGTCACATATTTTATCCATGTATACCCTTATTCAAGGTCCCTTCCCCCTCCCAACTCCTTGGGTCACTCTCTCTTCTCCACATCTCTCCATCTTCTCCCCAGAAAGGGCATGAGGTCTCAAGGTCCCAATATTGCTCAGTGCAGCCTCCATTCCTGGCAGATCAGGTTTTCTACCCCCAACATAGAGACTGAGGCAGGTTTTCCTCAAGAAGGAGTGGGAGCCAAGGTGTTAGTCCAAGGTGTTTCAGATCCCAAGCTGTTCAATGGTTGTGGTTTACAGCTTGAACATGCTTTGTTTTGCTTTTTCGTTTATAGTCCACTAATTAGTGAGTACATCCCATGCTTATCTTTCTGGGTTTGAGATACCTCGCTCAGGAGAATATTCTCCAAATCCATCCATTTGTCTGCAACTTTTAGGATATCATTTTTATTTACTGCTGAGTAGTACTCCATTGTGTAGATGTACCACAGTTTGTTAATCTATTCTTCAGTTGAGGGACATCTAGGTTGTTTCAAGATTCATGCTATTACAAATAATGCTGCTATGAACATAGTTGAGCTAATGTCTTTGGAGTGCAACTGTACATGTTTAGGGTATATACCCAGAAGTGATATTGCTCGATCCTTGGGGAGATTGATTTCCAGTTTTCTAAGAAACAGCCATACTGCATTCCAGAGTGGCTGAACAACCTTACACTCCCACAAAAAATGGAGGAGTGTTCCCCTTGCTCCACAACCTCTCCAGCATAGGCTGTTATCTGTGTCTGTTACCTTAGCCAATCTGACAGGTGTCAGATGGTATCTCAAAGCTGTTCAGATTTCATTTTTCTGATGGCTAAAGATGTTGAGCACTTTTCAAGTGCCTTTCAGTCATTCATAATTCTGTTGAGAATTCCCTTTTTAGTTCTGAACCACATTTTTTGATTGGGTTATTCAAGGTTTTAGGCTCTAGTTTTCTGAGTTCTTTATATATCTTAAACATCTGTCCTCTATCACTTGTAGTATTGGTGAAAAATTTTTTCCATTCTGTAATCTGTCGTTTTGTTCTATTGATAGTGTCCTTGGCTTTACAGAAACTTCTCAGTTTCAGGAGGTCACACTTATTGATTGTTGTTCTTAGTGTCCGTGCCACTGGTGTGGTCGCGTGTACCAATTTGTAGATGGGTATTACCCACTTCCTTTTCTATCAAGTTCAGAGTGAGTGGGTTTATGTTGAGGTTTTTGATCCACTTGGATTTGAGTTTTGTGCAGGGTGACAGGCTTGACAGGATCTATTTGCATTTTTCTACACACTTCTATCCAGTTATGCCAACACCATTTGTTAAAGATACTATCTTTTTTCCATTGAATATTTTGGGCCTCTTTGTCAAAGATCAGATCAGGTGTTCATAGGTTTGTGGGCTAATGCCCAGATCCTCAATTTGATTCCATTGATCCACAAGTCTGTTTTTATGCCAGTACCAAGCTGTTTTTATTATTGTACCTCTATAGTATAACTTGAAGTCTTGGATGGTGATGCCTTCTGAGATTCTTTTGTTGAGCAAAATTGTTTTGGCAATCCTGGCTTTCCCATTCTTCCAAATTAAATTGAGTATTTATTAAGTGCCTTCCAGCCATTTGTAATTCTTCTGTTGAGAATTCCCTTTTTAGCATTGAACCCAATATTTTAATGGGGTTATTTAAGTTTTAGGGTTCTAGTTTTTTTGAGGTCTCTATATATTTTCAAGTTATAAGTCCTCTGTCATATGCAGGGTTGGTGAATTCTGTAGGGTGTCATTTTGTCTTATTGACTGTGTGCTTTGCCTTACAGGAGCTTTGTAGTTTTATGAGGTCCCATTTATTAATTGTTGTTCTTAGTGTCTGTGCTATTGGTTTTATATTTAGGAAGGGTTCACCTGTGGGAATGCCTTGGAAGGTGTTTCTCAATCTCTTTTCTATCAAGCTCAGTGTAGTTGGATTTATATTGAGGTCTCTGATGTACTTGGATTTGAGTTTATGCAGGTTTATAGGTTTGAAACTATTTGCATTCTTCTACAAAATACCACCTAGTTATGCCAACAACATTTGTTAAAATGCTATGTTTTTCCATTGAAAATTTTTGGCCTCTTTTTCAAAGATCAGGTGTTTATATGTGTGTGGGTTAAGATCTTGGTCTGCAATTTGTTTCCATTGATCCACAAGACTACTTTTATGTCAATACTACGCTGTTTTTATTACTGTAGTTCTATAGTATAGCTTGAAGTCAAGAATGGTAATGACTCCTAAGGTTCTTGGGATGAGGAGAATTGTCTTGGCAATTCTGGTTTTCCTGTTATTCTATATGAAATTGAGTATTGTTCTTTTAAGGTCTGTTAAAAAATGTGACAGGATTTTGATGGGTATTACATTGAGTCTGTAGATTGCTTTTTGGAAGATTGCCATTTTTACTGTATTGATTCCACCTATCCAGGAAAATGGGAGATTCTTCCATTTTCTGATATCCTCTTGAGTTTTTTTTCTTCAGTGATTTAAAGTTTTTGTCAAACACATCTGCTACTTTTGTGGTTAGCTTTGCTGAAGTATTTAATGCTATTTGCAGCTATTATAAAGGGTGATGTATCCCTTATTTCTTTATCAGCCATTTTATCCTTATTATATAGGAGGTCTATTGATTGATTCATTTTAGTTAATCTTGTATCCTCCTACATTGTTGAAGGTGTTTATAAGCTGCAGTAGTTCCCTGGTAGAATTTTGTGGGTCACTTACATATACAATCATATCATCTGCAAATATAGTTTGGCTTGCTGTAAATTTCATTTTTTATATTTGGGTATTTTCCCTGTATTTCTGATCTTTCCAGGACTTTTATCATAAAGGAGTGTTGGATTTTCTCAGAGGCTATTTCAGCATCTAAGGGGATGATCATGTGGGCTTTTTCCCCTTCCATTTGTTTATATGATGAATGACATTCACAGTTTTTCATAAGTTGAACCATCCCTGCATTTCTGGGATGAAGCCTACTTAATCGTGGTGGATGATATTTTTTATATGTTGTTGTAGATGATTTGTCAGAATTTTATTGAATAATTTTGCATCAATAATCATGAGGGAAAGTGGTCTGTAATTCTCTTTGTTTGTTGCATCTTTGTGTGGCTTGGGTTTTAGGGTAACTGTGGCCTCATAAAAAGAGTTTGGCAGTATTCTTTCAGTTTCTACTGTATGGAACATTTTGATGAGTATTGGTATTTGTTCTTCCTTGAATTTCTGGTAGAATTCTACAGTGAAACCATCTTGTCCGACCTGTGTTTATTTGGAAGACTTTTAATAACAGCTTTAATTTCTTTTGGGGTTATAGGTCTGTTTAGGTCATTTATCTGATCTTCATTTAATTTTGGTAATTGATGCCTTTCCAGAAAGCTGTCCATTTCTTTTAGGTTTTTTATTTTAGAGAAGTATAGATTTTCAAAATATGATCTGATAATTCTCTGAATTTCCTGGGTGTCTGTTATGTTCCCCTTTTCATTTCTGATTCTGTTAATTTGGATACTCTTTCTATGCTTTTTGGTTAGTTTGGGTAAGGGTTTATCTATCTTGTTGACTTTCTCAAAGAACCATCTCTTTGATTCATTTATACTTTGTATTGTTAACTTGGTTTCAATTGTATTGATTTCAGCCCTGAGTATGATCATTTTCTGCCGTCTACTCCTTCTAGGTGAGTTTGCTTCTAAATGTTCTAAAGCCTTCTGCTAAGCTCTTAGGTCTCTTATATGAGATTTCTTTTGGTTTTTCATATAAGCATCTAGTGCTATGAATTTTCCTCTTAACTTTTCTTTCGTTGTGTCTCATAATTTGGGTAAATTTTAATTCATTTTCATTGAATTCTAGTAATTCTTTAATTTCTTTCTTAAGTTTTTTTTTTCTTGACCAAGAGTAGGTTCAATGTAGAGATGTTTAGTTCCTGTGTGTTTGTAGGGTTTCTGTGAGTTTTGTTCTTGTTGAACTCTAACTGTAGACCATTGTGGTCTGATATGATATGAGGTTATTCTCATTTGTTTGTATCTTGTTTGTTTGTATCTATTGATATTTGCTTTATGACTGAATATGTGGTCAATTTTAGAGAAAGTTCCATGGGGTGCTGAGAAATATGTGTACTTCATTGTATTTGGGTGGAAGCTTCTGTAAATATCAAGTCCATTTGGGTCCTAACATCTGTTAGAAGCCTTGTTTCTCTGTTAAGTCTCAGTATGGTTGACCTAACCAAGTGTGAAAGTGGTGTATTGAAGTCTTCCACTATTAGAGTGTGACATTTGGTGTGGGCTTTAAGCTTTAATAGAATTTCTTTTACATATGTAGGTGCCCTTATATTGGGCATAAATATTCTGGATTGAGATCTCATCTTGGTGGTTTTTTTTCCTTAGATGTATAAGTAATGTCTATCCTGGTCTCTTTTGATTGATTTTACTTTGAAGTCTATTTTGTTAGATATAAAGATGGCTATACCAGCTTCTTTCTTGGGATCATTTAGTTAGAAAATTCTTTCTCAATTCTTTACTTTGAGTCAGTGTCTGTCTTTGAAGTTGTGGTGTATTTTTATATGCAACACAAGAATTGCTTCCATTTTTGTATCCATTGTATTAGGGTGTGTCTTTTTATAGGGGTATTGAGTTCATTGATATTAAAGGATATTAGTGACCACAGATTGTTATATCCTGTTATTTTTCATGGTAGCTTATATGTATTTCCCTTCTTTGGGCCTTCTTCTGTTGTATTCTCAATTGCTTGTGATTTCATGAATGTATTTGTGTTCCTTTAGTTGGAATTTTTCTTCTAGTGTTTTCTGTAGTGCCAGACTTGTGGATAGGTATTGTTTGAATCTGGTTTTGTTGTGAAATATCTTGTTTACTCCATCTATGGTGTTTGATAGTTTTTCTGAGTATAGTAGTCTGGGTTGTCAGCCATGTTCTTTTAGTGTCTGTATAACATTTGACTAGTACCTTATTGCTTCCATTGTTTCCATTGGATAGTCTGGTATTATTCTGATGGGAATGCCTTTATAGGTAATTTGGCCTTTTTCTTTCACAGGTCTTAGTATTTTTCTTTATTCTGTATGCTCTGTGGCTTGATTAGTATGTGGTGAGCAGACCTGAGGGGGAAGGATCTAATCTATTTGATATTCTGTAAGCTTCTTGTATCTTTGAGGGTATTTCTTTCTATAGGTTGAGAAAATTTTTTTCTAATCTTTTATTGAATATATTATCTGTATCTTTGAGCTGATATTATTCTTTTTCTTCTATTCACCACTTGTATCATGTTATATTTATATCTCCTGAGATTTTTTATACTCTGCTTTACAGTGGGTAATCTATATTATTTCCTTACTTTAATATCATTCCTGGTGAAGAACTGAAGGTATCATATATTATCCTAATATTTCATGGTTGAAATTTCTAAAACTTTTGAGTAGGACATGGTCTCCTGGTTCCTTCATCTTGTCATCCTAAACAAGAAAGATATATCTAATCTTTTGTGGTTTATTCAAATTTGATTCAAATTATTACAATCATTTCGTTCACCACAATGATTGGCAAGGTGGTCTGCAATATATCATTTAAAATAAAAACAATCCTGAGTGAAAAATATATATTGAGTTGACATATCCTGATAAGATATAATCTTTTTTTATTGTGTTGTTGTTTAAGAAAAGGGCACATGTCTGTGGTTTATACTTATATGAATATCTGCGCATCTCCATTTCTTGCACAAAAACAACCTTATAAAAAGTAAGCTTTAAATTCTTGTGCATCAGTACTTTATTCTTTAGATATTTTAAAAGCATAAAGTCTCAGAATAAGGCAGACTTTCAAGGCTAGTCTTACTGAATGAGATTTTTGAGTTTTTTTTTTTAAATCATATAACTCATGACAAACATAATTTAATGAATAGTTGGGTACCACCACTTTAAATATTCCATGGGATTAAACTGTACATTCCACCTAAAGTTTTATGTCCTCTAAATTTTTAATTATTTCTATCTGAAAATTTTCATGAAGAATAAGTAA
This sequence comes from Sigmodon hispidus, assembly GCA_004025045.1. Classification (NCBI taxonomy): domain Eukaryota; kingdom Metazoa; phylum Chordata; class Mammalia; order Rodentia; family Cricetidae; genus Sigmodon; species Sigmodon hispidus. Next base: position 69,088 of record PVIH01007655.1, on the reverse strand, counting down.
TATGAGCCCATATAACCTAAGCAGAGAAAATGGATAAGTTTAAATATATTGTACTTGTCAGTATTTGGGAATAATTAAGCAAGAGTTAGAATACACAATCAGAGCTAAGATTTTAGAATTTGTATATTTCTACAAAGAAATAATAGAAATAGTAATACAGATTTAAGCTTTATTTAAGTTTTAAGATGAAGAATACAGAATTCTTTTGAGCAGAGTCCTAAACATGTTATTCTTGTGCAAATTGATTATTATTGTACAGTCTTGTCTATTTAGGTTTTAGGGTAGCTCTGGAGAAACCAAATCAGAAAAAGAATTGAGGAAGTACTTCAGTATGCACATTTTTTTTTTAAATTATCTGCAATGTGAAGAAAAGGAAGAAAAAAGAAGCCAGAGGAAGAGAAGGAAGAGGAACAAAAGAAAGAGCAAAAGGAATAAATAAAAATAAAAATACAAACAAAAGAAAAGAAAAAAAATAAGGTGGCTATGGTGGTGGTCTCTTTAAAGGTGTGGCCAAGACTCACAGGCAGATTTTCTGGCAAGAAGGTGAGACTGAAGGTAGCATCACATTGTCAGTAACTCTGCTAAATGCTATTGCCTTGGCTGGGGGTGGGTAGGTGTCAGCAGTCTGTCTCCTGAAGAACAAGAGGCTTTGGTAGTGACTGGCAGCACTAGCACTTTCCCCAGGAGCTTGCAGGAGCTGGCTGGCCCTTGTTTTGACTTAAGGCATATGGAGCAGAAATTTGATGAGTTTTATTTAGGATAAATATGGTAGTGAAGGCTGAGACATTAGCAGTTGAATTTGGAATGTAGAAGTTATAGGGAGAGAAGGTGGGAGACATAGAAGAACTGAAGGAAGTTTAGAAATGGAGAGAAGAAACAGGGAGAGGGATGAAAGCTTCAATTTGCGCCAAATGTTTGTTTGGAAAGTGAATTACTGTAAAATGTCGCAAAATACAGTATTTTAGGAGGTCAAAACGAGTAAGCTATGTGAGGTCACTGTGTTTTCTGTCACTAAAGCTTAGGGGAAATTTTGAACTAGCTAAATATAAGTTGTCACTTAAAGTGCCATCTCAAGGGAAGCAAAACGCTCTAGAATTCTGGTCAGTTTCTAGGATGAATTCACTGGGACCTCACTCCATTATGCCAAACACCCCAGATTCCCAGGGATGTGACTCCAGGGATATCTCCCATCCATGCTACAAAACTATAAAAGACTTGTCAGACAATATGGTTTGTGTGTCACACTCTCTCGGAACTTGCCAGCAAAGTCTAGAGGATAGGCATCAGAAATAGCCCTGCAAGTGAGTCCTGTGGAGAAGCTTTAGTAGGCAGGAAAGCCTGTAGTGTGGGAACACTTACCGATAGGAATGCAGGCTGCAAACGGGCAAATGGAAGGGCACATCTTGGCAGTGACTGCGAATTTTGGATGAGGCTTTCTTAGGTTATAGACACTTAACTCTAAGAAGGGGCGTCCTGGGTTCCAGCACCAAATGTTAGTATTTTGCGTGAAAAGAACTTGTACAGCACCACGAGAGCCATATTAGGTTTATTAAGGGGGGTGGGGTGAAAAGAGGGAAGACAGAAAGAGAGCAGGGGCAGAGAAGAAAAGGAGAAGAAGAGAAAGTCTTCCACGTGGTTGGAGATTTTACAGGGTAGGCACAGCTTATGTCAGAAGATTTGGAGCAAGCTCTTGCAGATGGGGGCATGTCTATAAATCAACAATGTGGACTTCCTTCCCAGAAGGTTCCACATGTTATCTCTCAGTCAACTTTCCAGCCCATAGCTTTTCAGTCCATATGAGCTATTAATTTATTAACTCTTCACTGAGCAGCAGAAGTTGCAATTTAATAAAGACATGGTTATTGTAGAGATGCTTGCTAATGTGATTTTCAAAGTTTTAAAGGAACAAAATATTTTCTAAAGTTTGGTTCCTTTTGAATTATAAGCATGACAATTACTTTGGTCAACAGACTACTTTGAATAAATACATGGGGATTTTAAATTTTGGATATTTGGATCTTATTCCTAGTACCTTAGTAATTCCATCAAATGTAATATTCCTGTAAAAGCTATTTTAAAGTGAATGGCTTTTAACAAGTTTTTAAAAATATATTCTACTAATGTGAAACTGAAATGTTAAAATGCCATAAAGAGTTTAAGAAAACATTTTTGTTATGTATATTGAAAGAGATGATGAGCCAAAGAAAAACTTTCTCATAAAACTGCTTGCTGAGTCAGTGGGCTTACTGGAGCTACAGGTGCAATACCACTAAGAGGTCACACTTTTGCCAATTGTTCACTTCCCAAATAGTAGCAACAACTGGAAAATGGGGAAGGAGGCCTTATGGAGATGTTGTGAGGAGATGGTAAGATTTAGGTAAGTTTCATGACTCACATTGGCTTTATTATATTTTAACTTATTATTTATTTATTGTAGCTATTATGTCATGCATATCAATGCCATTCATCTCTCCATCTCTTCATATCTTTCCTTTGTCCTAGATTCCCCCCAAAAAATAAAATTAAAATTTAAAAGAAAAGACAAAAGAGCAGAAATGTAAAAATGGAGAAATCTCACAGAAGCTGTTGTGTGACACAGTAAGTCACACAATATACCCTTTAGGCCATATAAATTTTAACATGCAAATGTTCATGGCAGACACATTGGTCTGGTTGGAAGGCTTTGGTTTCTGTTACAATATCTATACCAGTCCCTCACTGTGACTGTCTTGATATCCTGATGCTGTTATATACCACAGAGATTCTGCAGTATTAGATCTGCAGGACTACCAAATTCACATGTTCCAGCAAACCATAGATGGGGTAGATTTGGGGGTCTGTCAACTCATAACCCTAGGGCCTGGGTAGTTGCAAGATTGGTCAGCCTGACGGCTGTAGCCCACCATCACCCCAAGGGTGAACCCTCTAGCACTGCCTAGTCTAGTTCATTCTATGTAGCAATGAACAAGCAAGGTCCAGGATATGTTCTTCTTTCATGTCTCACCCACCCCAGTATCACCAGGGCCAGCTGTACTATGCTGTCCAGACATCTGGGATTCCAAGTGCTGTTGCAGCTGGTAAAGAACAGGCCCAGCTTTTCCACTTTCAAGAACCAAGGCCATCTCTCTTGACTGCCAGAGTGATGATGTGTGAGGGACAAGGAGAAAAATATCTCTCCCTCACCCACACCAATAAATGATAGGTGAGTAATAGGGACAGCTCTCCCATGCTCATGCCTTGAGACTAGCTCACCATTTCTCAGTCAGTAGTCTTAGCTTTACTGTACTCCAGGTGAGGTGCAGGTCTCTTTCTCCTGAGAGCTCCAACTGAAGTGGGGCTGGATTGGTGCTACTCCACTTGCTACAGGTGGCAAGGGGAAAGGAGAGTGGAGCATCTTTTCCTCATCCATGACACAAAATGAGCAAGGGAATGGGACCAATTTTTCTACTCTCAGGCCTTCAGGGTCATCTCATCCAAGTATCTGTGAAAAGTGTCAGCTCTATTTTGCTGCACCAGTGATACGTGCTGCAGAGTGCTGCATCTGGTGAGGGACATGGCCAGTTCTCCCTAGTGTTTCAGCCAGTGAAGGGCCAGGGTGAACTCTGGGGAGCCCTACCCTTTTGACATTTGATGATTTCAGGACCCATGAAAACCAACAAACCCAACAGAGATCGCGGCTGCAGCAGAGTCATGGTAACAAATAAGCCATACACCTCAGCCAATACCTCATGGCCTTCAACTCTCAGATCTGCCTCTCTCCACAACACATAAATCTCTTTCTTTCTCTAGCTCTGTCTCTCTCTCTCTGTTTCTATCTCTCTCTCTCTTTCTTCATACTTCATTATATATTTGCTCACCATAGTGCCTGATAGCCTGGCACTTTGATGGGACCTGGTTTTCTCCTTGTCGCCTTCAACGGGCTAACCTAGGAAGGCATGTGTGTCTCCTTCTGCTGCTCAGTGATAATGACTGACATTGGTCAGGCTCTTGTTTTCTTCTCCTCTCCAGGGGAAAATTGCACTGGGGAAGAAATTTCAGCCTTTTGATTCATAAGAACCTTCTTCCTCTCTCCATACTCTCATGAGAGTTTATGCAATAAGAAGTTTCTGTCCTGGCCTAGCCCCAAGATCTGGTCCAGCAGTCTCAATTAGTCATACAGAGTCTTATATTAATTACATGCTGTTTAGTCAATGGCTCGGGCATATTATTTGCTAACACTTTTAACTAACTCATGCTTAGCCACGTACCTTTTCTCAGAGAAGAATTCTCATCTTGAATCCCCTTTATCTTCCTGGCATCTCTCCTCTGCTCTTTTTCTTCCTAGAGTTTTCTTAGTCTGGAAGTACCACTCACACTTCTGTCTGTCTTCTGGTCAATCAGCATTTTATTAAACCAATAAGAAAGACAAATGCCCACAATGTGCAAGAGCATAGTTCCACAGCAGATTTACTATGTTTTCATCTGGCTAAAGACTGACAATTTTCATTGACTACATGGAAAAAAAAATACCTACACTGTATTCTACCTCTTTCTATGACTCACTCTGCTGTCTATGTTATTTCCTGAGTTTTGGAGAGGCTTAGCACTTGGCTACTATTTTATATATTTTATATTGAATATTGTATTTTAGAAACTGAAATTTAGCATGTAGTTTAGGAATGAAGTCCTCTACAATAACAATGGCCTAATAGTGTTTGAAGGCCACTGGGCCATGCTAGGCCAAGAACTAATTACAATGTATTCCACTCTTGAGCAGAAATTTGAATATCATGTGTTTCTTCCTTCTACAAGTGACTTTCCCAAGGTGTCTTATATATGTATGGTTATCAGTTTGTTTGTTTTTTATGATTCTTATGATTCTTCTAGGTAATTTTAAATCTGTAAGACATTCAGAGCTTAACATTATGTCACCTATGCAATGAAATTATTTTACAGAGTGGTAAGAAAATAAAGCAAGATCCAGGGCCACTGTCTCATGATATATTGTTGGACTATAGATGCAGAATTAGAAATTAATTCTCCAGTCCTACTACTCCATAATGTAAGCAAATTCAATTTCTCCTGAAACTCAGCAGCTCAGAGTAGCCAAGAAAAAACACTATTAGAGTGTAGTATTTTTTCTTTAAGTTCTGCCACAGTATAGGGCTCTCTTTGGTATCTTGTTCAGCTGAAATTTGCTTCTATGGTGTCAACATATATTGTCAAGACATATCTGGATGTGACATCATTTTTAATTAAATTCATTTAACATTAATGAAGTAAATGGTATGGACAAACAAATCCTATTTTCATAATCATGAACAGCAGTCAGAACATTTTGCACTTTTAATTGCTGATTTAGAATCAGACTTTCAGAACATAACATTTGCAATTAATTTTCTTTGCAATTTTGAGCTACATCTTTCTTTTCCAAGCCTGGATATTGTGAGTATAAAGTCTCTCTAATGAAGGTTTTTACTTTGAATGATAGTGAAACAGCCTAGTGGATAATGTATAATTTCTAGACGTCTCCAATTTTTGTTTTTAATACTAGACATGCCAAGGACAGTATATCATGTCATAATCTTCACACAGGTTCTCTTTAATAATACATACATGTGTGTTTTTATTTTTAAAAGAGCTATGAAATATGTTATTGAAATTGTAGCTCCATTTTACAAAGTGACTGGTCCCAGATATAAATTAAAGGTAAAATATTTCTGACATATTTAACTTTTGACACATGTATAAAGAAACATTTATATACTCAGTACCTTAATTAAATTTTAATGTATAAAAGGTAATCAACTCCCTACAGGAAAAGAACATTTTCAGTTAAAAAGCTACTTATCATTTCTATAGCTATAATTTGTTGAATGTACTGCTTGGTCTTTTAACAATTTCTTTTATAAATTATTCACAAAAGAGCAGTAATTAAATTACATCAGCACCATGGTAACTATTACATTAAACATTCTTAGACTTTGTGTTCTAGCATTTGAAGAAAGAAAAGTATATTCTATACTGTAACAATTACAAACTGTGGGTGTTTGGGTTGACCTTCATCAGCCTAAAGGAATAGAAAGACATTTCCAACTGTATTCCAGTCATGGTGGCAATCAATGCCCAGGTAGAGAAGAATCTAAAACAGGGGAAAAACTTTGGTAAACTCAGTGTCAAAGTCCACTTGCCTCAGGTACTATCTCTTCCTTGATCACTAAAGTGCTGTGTGTTTTTGTTTGCTTGTTTATTACAAAAAAAAAAAGGCTCATTTCTTTTTACTGTTCAATTAAAAAGCAAAATATACCAATTAATGTTGGTGGTATCAACCCAAATCCATTCTTTTTCTTTTCTGTGAACTACTTATCATTTATACACTTATTAATATCTGAGTTTTTTTAAATAGAACTGCATTTATCACAAACGAGCTGAGTTAAAACAAAAAACAGTATAGTATATTGGATGTCTATAGACAAGAAGTTTGAAATCAAGATTTTGGCTTGTGTGAATTCAATGAATACTTACAGATGACACTTTCTAGCTGCTGGTCACATCAGACAGTACTTAGCTTGTGGCATCATAATTTTAGATTGTTTTTTTCTTATATGGCCTCATTTCTCATTTGTTTCTGCCTTCTTTTTTATATGGAGTCTAATTGATTTGGATTAAAGTCAAAATTTACTATAATAAATATTCTGACTTTACATAATTATTTCTGGAATGAGTATTTTCTAGTGAAGAAAATTTAATGTATGGAGGTTATGACTTTGTTGAGGTAAATTTGTTTTTCCTGACATACCATAATATTAAGCATCATGAACAAGTATTGTTATAGTGACCTATATTAACTATGTTTATTCCATAGAGATAGAGGTACTATCACTCCCTATAGAGAAGAAAAAAGATTACAGGGTCTCCACCTGGGATTCCTGTCTTTGATCTCCCAGCTGCTAGTGATCTCAGAAATGCTAGTCTGCAACAAAAATAACAAGAAAACAAATAGTAGGAATTTACTGGGTGGGAATTTTCAGTGAAATAGTGGTGTTACATTATGCATACTCCTATAAGTAATATCCCAACATGCTCCTTTAAGAAAGCCTAAAATCTCATTGCTTGAGGCAGAATAGAAAGGCAGAGGAAGAATAAAGAAGTATGTTGTAGAATTATGTCCACTGTGCATGACATAGGTGATGCCATCTTCAATTATAGGTAGCTATGATTACTCAAAGGAAATCTCTGTTAGATAATATCAAACCAATTAAATTTCTTATGCTAAAGGGGCTCAGGAGGTCAATCCTTCACCTAGAATTTACATAGTAAAGATTTACTGACAGAACAATATTATGAGGCTCTTGAGATGTATAGGCAGTTTAGTGATTGCCCAGAGAGTGACTCACCGGCCCCAAACTTCTCTGTTTCATAGGCACTAAATGGCTGCTTCAATAATTTGCTTACCATGTCTCACCTGTCTCATAAAGATGTCATTTAAAATTACTTGGGAAAAGAGAGAAAGTATTTTTTCTTCAGTGGTGTAGCCATTGGTATGTTGCCTATGTCCTCTTAGTTAACTGATTACTGATGCTTCTGCAAACAATCTCAGTTATCCTCCTTGGCTCACCAATCAATACTTGCTCAATCATTTTCTTTCTGTTACTGCTTCTATAAGTAGTTACCTGGGATTAGATCACGTAACAAAATAAAGGGAAGGGAAAAAATAAGACACTAGAAGATGGTTCTAGACTCTTATCAAGTGAGTGTCAAGTACTCCAACAGATTTTACAAAATTATTGTAACATTATATACAGTGAAACATTTACCTTTACCATTACATATACAGAAACCTTCAAATAAAATGTCAAGCTAATAAAGAAGCATAATTGAGGCCTATGGGTATATGAATCTTAAGTACAGTCTTACACATTTGTCAGATGTAAACCTTTAACTTTTTGAGGCTTAGAAACAAGAGTATCTATTTTGTTTACAATAAAACTTACCTCCTAACTCCTTTGGCAATATTTTTAAACTTAGGATTCTTAACTCCCTTGGTTAAAGCCATGATAAAACACTATAATTCTACTTCATTGTGACTTGTCCTAAAATTCTTTTATGAGGTGAATCCAAGAATCCTAACTTTACACTGGTCAGGCTTATGTAGGTGGCTCCTATCCCACTGAACTAGCAGGTTCTTCAAACTGAGTTTGGAAGGAGTTATTATTTAGTATGTGGTGGGTTTCTTTTGTGAGACTGTAAATACTTGTCTCATTAGAAAAAGTGTCAGAAGAGATTTAACACATTTTGGTAAGAGATAATTTACTTTAAAATAGCTTTAGTTTGTATAGTCTAAATAATTATTTCTTTTTTCCAGGGGCCAATAAAGTTACAAACTTTAAAATAAATCTACTGTGTGATATTTTGAACTTTGTCCTAATGTCTGATGCATTATACTGCAAAGTGGGAACATAAGTAGTACCTAACTACAACATAGAGACTATAAGCAGAGCTTAGTCAAAAATTGCAGAAAAATTATCCAGTGTTTTGAGACTATGAAGCATAGTTTTGTGATGCAGTGACGAATGATGTTTTGACGCTCTTGGTCTTATTTGAGCCATCCATCTGCAAACTCTTACTTGTTTTTTTTCTATTCCATATATGGCATAGTAGCTCCTCCCTGTTTCTCTTTCTATAGTTGTTGATGTCATTCATGATTAAGATCAAACTAGTCATAGGAAAATTAATATCCCCCATTGTATCTCTCCAGATGAGCCAATACATACATATATATATATATATATATATATATATATATACACACACATGAATACTCTTATTAAACAATTAAATTAAGTGACCTTTCATAAATGATCTATTGGTTTATATTTTCATATCTCCATTCCTTATTTTCTGTCTCATTTTTATGCATATTAACTTTGTTTAATGGGATCACCTCCAAAACAGACTATTTTGTATTTTAATGTCTATCTTCTATTAGATCTTCTCTACAAAAATTCAAGTTAAGAGGACAAAGCAAGTTGGAAGACAGTATGTGTATACATTCCTAGTTGAGATGAAATATCTATTGAAAGACATTGACAATCAAGCATGGCTGTATTAGTTCAGTTGCTCTTTCAGCATTTCAGTTCTTAACAATGAGCATACAAAGTAAGGTAGTGGCATATAAGCTGCAGTCAGGGTGATAGAGAACTAAAATGTCAAATACTTTTGTACTTGATAGAGTTAACTCACTGCCTAGTTTCACAGAAGAGAAGGAGAAATACAAAAATACTATATTTGCTTTCTTTTCATTGCTTTTAATTTCTTTCTTTTTTTTGGCTGACTCAGGTTTTTATTTTCTTTTTTATTATTATTATTATTACTATGAACAAAGAAGTCACACTTTCTATCCTGTATATCCTTATTCAAGGACCTTTCCACCTCCAAACACATCAGGTCATTCTCTCTTCTCCACAACTCCCCAACCACCAACACCCACTGGGCAGGCAGGAGGTGGTCCCAAGGGCCCATTGTCCCAATATTGCTTACTTCAGTCTCCACTCCTTGCAGATCCAGTTTTCTCCCCCCAACCTCAAGACTGAGTCAGGTGTTCCTCTAGGCAGAGTGGGATCCAAGGTGTTTCTAATCCCAAGTAGTTCAGTGGGTGTGGTTTGCAGCTTGGGCATGCTTGGCTTTTTTCTTGTTTGTTTGTTTGCTTGTTTGGAGTCTACTAATGAGTGAGTACATCCCCTGCTTATCTTTCTGAGTTTGTGATATCTCACTCAGGGGAATATTGTCCAAATCCATCCATTTGCCTGTAAATTTTAGGATATCATTTTTCCTTACTGCTGAGTAGTATTCCATTGTGTAGATGTAACACAGTTTGTTAATCCATTCTTCAGTTGAGGGACATCTAGGTTGTTTCATTGTTCTTGATATTATAAATAACACTGCTGTGAACATAGTTGAGCTAATGCCTTTGGAGTGTGAATGTGCCTCTTTAGGGTGTACACCCAGAAGTGGTATTGTTGGGTCCTTGGGGAGATTGATTCTCAATTTTCTGAGAAACCACCATATTGCATTCCAAAGTGGCTGAACAAGCTTATACTCCCACCAACAATGGAGGAGTGTTCCCCTAGCTCCACATCCTCTCCACCATAGGCTGTTCCCTGTGTCTTTTATCTTAGTCAATCTAACAGGTGGTATCTCAAAGTTGTTTTGATTTGCAGTTTTCTGAAGGGTAAAGATAATGAGCACTTTTTCAGGTGCCTTTCAGTCATTTGTAATTCTTCTGCTGAGAATTCCCTTTTTAGATCTGAACCCCATTTTTTGATTGGGTTATTCAAGGTTTTAGGCTCTAGATTCTTGAGTTCTTTATATATCTTAGAGATCAGTCCTCTATCACTTGTAGGGTTGGTGAAAATCTTTTCCCATTCTGTAGGCTGCCATTTTGTCCTATTGTCAGTGGCCTTGGCTTTACAGAAGCTTCTCAGCTTCAGGAGATCTCACTTATTGATTGTTGATCTTCGTGTCTGGGCCACTGGAGTTATATTTAGGAAGTGGTCTCCTGTGCCAATTCATAGAAGTGTATTTCCCACTTTCTTTTCTATCAAATTTAAAGTGACTGGGTTTATGTTGAGGTCTTGATCCACTTGGATTTGAGTTTTATGCAGGGTGACAGGCTTGGATCTATTTTCATTTTTCTACACACTACCATTAAGCTATGCCAACACCATTTGTTAAATATACTATCTTCTTTCCATTGAATATTTTGGGCCTCTTTGTCGAAGGTCAGGTGTTCATAGGTTTTTGGGTTAATGCCTAGATCCTCAATTCGATTCCATTGATCCACAAGTCTGCTTTTATGCCAGTACCAGGCTGTTTTTATTACTGTAGCTCTATAGTATAACTTGAAGTCAGGGACAGTAATGCCTCCTGAGGTTCTTTTGTTGAGTAAAATTGTTTTGGCAATCCTGGCTTTCCTGTTATTCCAAATGAAATTGAGTATTGTTCTTTTGAGGTTCAAAAAATATTGTGTTGGGATCTTGATGGGCAGTGCATTGAATCTGTAGATTGCTTTTGGTTAAATTGCCATTTTTACTCTGTTGATCCTATCTATCCAGGAACATGGGAGAGCTTTCCATTTTTTGATATCCTCTTCAATTTCTTTCTTTAGCGATTTAAAATTTTGTCAAATGGGTCTGTTACTTCTTTGGTTATAGTTACTCCAAGGTATTTAATACTATTTACAGTTATTATGAAGTGTAATGTTTCCCTTATTTCTTTTTCAGCTCTTCTATCTTTAGTGTATAGAAGGGTTACTGATATCTTTGAGTTAATCTTGTATCCTGCAACATTGCTGAAGGTGTTTATCAGCTATAGCAGTTCCTTGGAAGAATTTTGTGGGTCTCTTACTTATACAATCATATCATCTGCAAATAGAGATAGTTTCACTTCTTCTTTTCCAGTTTGTATCCCCTTCATCTCCTTTCATTCTCTTATTGCTTTAGCCAAAACTTTGAGAACTATATTGAATAGATAAGGGGAGAGAGGACATCCTTTTCTAGTTTCTGATTTTAGTGAGATTGCTTTGAGTCTTTCTCTATTGAGTTTGATACTGGTTGTTGGCTTCTAGTAAATTGCCTTTATTATATTTAGGTATTCTCCCTGTATTCCTGATCTCTCCAGGGCTCTAATCATAAAGGAGTGTTGGATTTTGTCAAAGGCTTTTTCAGCATTTAAAGATATGATCATGTGGTTTTGTTCCTTTAGTTTTTTTATATGATGGATAGCATTTATGGGTTTTTGTATGTTAAACCAGCCCTGCATATCTGGTCGTGATGGATGATATTTTTTATACCTTGTTGTATACGGTTTGCTAAAATTTTGTTGAGAATTTAAGCATCAATATTCTTGAGGAAAATTTGTCTGTAGTTCTCCTTGTTTGTTGTGTCTTTGAGTGGCTTGAGTATTAGGATAATTGTGGCCTCATAAAAGAAATTTGGCAATATTCCTTCAGTTTCTATTCAGTGAAATAGTTTGAGGAGTAATGGTAGTAATTTTTCTTTGAATGTCTGGTAGAATTGGGCACTGAATCATCTGGACCAGGGCTTTTATTTTTGGGGAGGCTTTTAATGACAGCTTTAATTTCCTTAAGGGTTATAGGCCTGTTCAGGTAATTGATCTGATCTTCATTTAATTTTGGTAGATGGTACCTGTCCAGAAAGCTGTCCATTTCTTCTAGGTTTTCCATTTTTGTGGAATACAGATTTTCAAAGTATTATCTGATAATTCTCTGGATTTCCTGGGGGTCTGTTTTTATGTCCCCCTTTTCATTTCTGATTTTGTTCATTTGGACAATCTCTCTCTGCTATTTGATTAGCTTGGATAAGGGCTTATCTATTTTGTTGACTTTCTCTAAGAACCAACCCTTTGATTCATTGATTCTTTGAATTGTTCTTTCTGTTTTAATTGTATTGATTTCAGCTCTAAGTTTTGATGATTTCCTGGTGTCTACTCCTTCTAGGTGAGTTTGCTTCTAATTGTTCCAAGGCTTTCAGCTGAGCTGTTAGGTCTCTAGTGTGGGATTTCTCTAGGTTTTTCATATAGGCATCTAGAGCTATGAATTTTCCTCTTAAGACTGCTTTCATTTTATCCCACAAGATTGGATATGTTGTGGATTCATTTTCATTAAATTTTAGGAAGACTTTGATTTCTTTCTTAATTTCTTCCTTTTCCCAGAGATGGTTCAGCTGAGTGATTTATGGGGTTTCTCCATTTAACAGCCTTGCCTGTCCTGGAACTCAGTTTTGTAGACCTGGCTGACCTCATATTCACAGAGATCCACTTTCTTCTGCCTGCCTAGTGTTGGGACTAAGGGAATATGCCTTAGGAAAACCAGATAACAATTTGTGACACACTCATATACAAGGATTACATGTTCTTTACTTATTCTCTGATTTAAAAGCAAATTTATTTTAATGGCCAAATAAAAACTTAAAATTTGAATGTATTAGTAAAGTACTATATTTACATATATTTGTATAATATAATTATGGCTAGATAAATGTTGTAAGAAATTTCTGGTCCAGCCTAGACTCACAGTCTAAATGAATCTCTAGTGCCCACAGTCTGGTCTAGCCCAAGTTTTAAACCTGGAGCCTTTCTTGGATCTCAAATAATCACACAAAGGCTTATATTAATTACAAAGTGTTCAGCTTATGTCTCAGGCTACTTGTTAGTTAGCTCTTGCATCTTAACTCAATCTATTTCTACAAATCTATGTTTGGCCATATGGCTCATGGCTTACCTGTACTCCATTACATATTGCTTCTTGGGTGGCTGGGTTGCATCTCCTGTCACTCTGGCCTCCTTTCTCTGTATCTATGCTTAGATATCATGCCTGACTATAAGCTGGCTTGTTTCAGGCTAAAATAGTTCCTTTATTATCTAATGATAAATTATAGCATACAGATAAAATCTCATATCACTTCTGCTTTTATGTTTAATTAACAAGGTAGGTTTCAATTTCAACATAGCAAAATTACATATAACAAAACAGTTATCAAGTAATCTATTTTTATTTATTAAAACTAAAGAAGATATTCTATCATATACCTTATTTTTGTGAGTCCAAAGTTTCATATCTTATTTAGCTTTTATTAAAACTAGGAAAAATTATAACTATCTAATCATAAACTACTTCAAAGATCACAGAAGAATATAATATTACCAGAGTAAACAGAAAGTGCATCCAACATCCAAATTCTAGAAATGACAGAGATGACTCCAGGCTGCCCAGACAGTCACCCAAAGTTCCTTGGTAGCATTGGAACATCCATCTTCAGCCTACAGGCCTAGAGTGTCTGGCAGATCTTTTAGTGAAGCAAGAAATTTGAAAGACTATTCAATCCATTTTTATCACAGTTTGTCAGTCACTTCTACCTGTATCCTAAAGAATGTCTGACAGTTTTCTCTGCAAAGCGGGAATCTGAAGGACCATCTCAGTTGTTCTGTCAAAGTTCAAAAGCCACTTTCCTATGAGTCCTGAATTTCCAATTTATACATCATATTTTTAAGCAGTTGAGGCAAAAACACTTTCTTGCCCAGTGGCTAACATTTGCCACAAGGAAAATAAACTTCACAAGGAGTTTCTATAATGTCCATCTCTTGAAGTAGATTAGTGCTGCAATGAGAAGCTGTGCCTTACTTTCCAGAAGAATCTATGTTCTTAAAATATTTAAATGCCACATTCAATAAGTTTAAAACTGTTTGAAGATCACCTATCTTATTAAAATATATCTTTGTATATCTAAAATCCTAACTAATATGACTATAATTTTGGTTATCATAGATGATTAACTATTAACTTTCATTTATTAATTATACGTTACAATTTTAAAGGAATTGCATAAATCTTAAACAAGAGTAAAAATATTCATACAGTGTAGGAATATTGACCTTAAATTTGTATTAATAAAGCAAGATCTATATCAATGTAAAATATTTTGAGTTTAGCAGCTGTTTTGTGGATTAACATAGTTTCAATAGTCTATTTATCAATTCTATATTATATCTCTCTTTTTTCCCTAGAAAGAGAATGACTATCAGCATTAATCACTTATAATTAAAACAAGCATTTATAAACAATAGTTTGGGAAATTGGTTGTAGCTTTCCATTACAGCTTTCTATTGATTTGGGACACTGGCAATCTTCTGGGTGTTCTGAGGCTGGATCATTTCAGTTAGCAGCCTTGATGATACTGATGTGGCCACTTCTTCCATTCAGAGATTTGATTCACTGTGCACATATTCTGTATATTTCTGGATCATGAATTATTACCAATTAAAATGTTTTGTGACAACTCAATATTGTTTTCTAAAACTTAATCAAATTTAAACTTTTTGGTGGTATAGATATTCTACTATTTATACATTTTATATATTAACCCTGTCAAATATATAGTTTATAATTATTTTAACTATTTGTAGGATTATTTGCTTTTTTCATGATTTTTTTCATTTTCTGTACAAAGAGTTTTATTTTACTATGATACAACTTGGATAATTTTCTTTCATTTCCTGGGCTTTAAAACTCTTCCCATATGATTCTTTGCTCATATATATGTACTGAATTTTTTTGATATCTTTAAATTTGTCTTTAAATTTTGTACTTTTATATATTACATTTAATTATTTTTATGACTGTGTAATAGGTGAAAGATAGGTGTCTGTTTTCATTTTTCTGCACTAGATACTCTTCTTTTAGTATCAAATATTGAAAACAGTAGTCTGTGTGATTCAAGGGTCTTTAGAGTTATAAGAGATATAATTTATATATATTTACAGGTGATTTATTTAGACTGGCTTACACAATATGATCTGGATTTGCGAAAAGTGATTCTCTTCACATACAAGTGACTGATAATTGCTCACTTCCTGAGGCTGGGTTCCTCAGCTTTTGAAGCCCAAACAAAATAGATTCTAGGTTGGGAAGATATATAGTACCACAAATGTAGACAAGATGGTTTTTTCAAGTCACAAATGCAAGAAAGAAAAAAATATCTAAAACCTTTTCTTCAGGCTTCATTTTATCTTGGATCCCACTGCGTGGTTCTTCTCACTGTAAGTAACCTGTTCAAGAAAATCTTTTATGGGCATGTCAATTGGCTTGATTTTAGTTTATTCTAGATCTAGTCAAGTTGACAACCAAGATGACCATGACACTATACTTTTCCATTGCTTGCTGTTGTTGAAATCATTTGGCTGATATAGCTTACTGCTAATCTGTCTATTAGCTTTTATTTTTCTATGCATCTGTTTGTTTATGCATCAGTCATATATTGTTTGTATTCTGTGACCTTGTGCTACATTTTTCAAGTCAGATAATGCCATCCATTCTGCTTTATAATGTTATGTAAGATAGCAGGAAGTTTAATATTTTTTCTGTGTTTATATACATTTTCAAATCTTATTTTCTAGTTTTGTAAAGAAAATCATTGGAAGTAAAATATAAAGGCACTAGAGTGTTTTAAATTTCACACTATTAAAGCGGCTAACACTTTGCCTTCTGTGTCTATGGTACTCAAAATTGTTGATCCTGCATAAGAACCTTCACTTTAAAATTTGCTTATAATATCAGACTTAATTTTGAATTGAATTCTTCTGCTTTCTAGAGATTTCTATTTGTTTGATTTTGTTAAATTTAGAAACTAGGACCTATAATCTGTGAAGTAAGGGTTTTTGGAACATGCCACATGTCTATCTGTGACCTATAAACATAGTACTCAGTAGTGACAAAATTCATTCTTCAAAGTAGTAAAAGTGTGGTTTAGGTGATGAAATTACTGCATTATCTGACTGTGCTGCACCAAGTAGGAAAAGGATAGCAATGAATAGATACATGGAATCTGGTTCTGACATACTTAATTTTATTCCTGGGAACATCTTCAAATAATCAAGGAATTCAACATTGTTTAAGGCTTGGAGACTGATCCTTTTCAGATAACCCTAGTAATTGGCCATGTGTATGTTTTAGAAAGCTAAGATTCTATTACTTTGTCTCATCCTTGAATATTTATTTTACATTCTATTAAATACAAGATATGGTACTGTTGAACACAATCAAAGTTCCAAGCAGAAGGTTTGCAAAACAAGCATGAACTGGTGGAAGCTTTATTACTTACATTAAGTGAGGAGAAAAACAATTATTTTGTAGCATTTTAGTGTTTACAAATCATTTATTGTACAAAGTTTCTGTGAACAAGTTACAACTTACATTCTTATTTGTGTTTTAACAACTAGGAATCCAAGGCTTGGAACAGTTAAATAAGTGCTGAACAATACTTCAACATCTCATTCATTTTTTTCATTCCAACCTTGTAATACATGGTGCTTGCTCTACTTTCAATTTGCTTTATCTCTGATCTCTTACCTCTTTGTACTGTTACTTTCTCCTTAGCTGTAATTTTTCTATTTAAATGGTATAGCTTTGGAAAAGTGTAACTTCATACATACCACTATGATTTTATCTATGCTATTCTTACATATGTATATATTACTTTTTATTCAAGGTATAATTACTCCTTATTTTATCATTGTTATTGTAACACGTGATCTCTTTTCAATTATATGTTCCAAGAGTTTAATAATTCTATCCCTTAATATTCATTGTAGCGTGAGTTCAAGTTAGTGTTGTGCATATAACCAAGATTTGTAAGTATTATATCTTAAATGAAGGTAACAACAAACTTTAATGCTAGTCTTTTGATATAAGATAAATTTATATCTATTTACTATATCTATTTGCTATTTACATTTATAGTTACAATGAGTTATTGTTCATAAAGTCATGGTTTACTGTTTGTCATTTTTAAATATGATTAACATATCCCTTATTTTACAGAAGTAATTTCTCATTTATTATCTCATTTTTAAATCCAAAATGTCCTCCTGTGAACCATATACAAGATTATATAAACAGGATTTCAAGGATTTTTTTAGGATTTTTTTATGTTAATTACTATTTTCATTAAGTTAGCAGAGTATGGCAGAAAGCAGGTAGAGAGATTTGTATTGGCTCATATGGGAGCTAATCCATCTTAGGTGGGAACACTAGGCAGTGTTCAGAGTAGTGAAAATGCAATGCTAGGTCATCTTACATGGCACCGACCAGGAAATAAAGAAAGCTGGGTTCTGAACAGTGACCAGCAAAGAGCATGCTTAGCCCATCCACTAGATTATTGTGGTAGAAACTTGTCACTAATAGGTATGTTTTAAATAAGGTTTATTTTGTTAGAATTATGTATAAAAGAAAGTTTTAGCAACGCGTTGAGCCGTTGCCATATCGAGCCTCCGTCTCGCTGCCCGCCATGAGCTGGGGCCGGAAGACCCGCCCCCTCGCCGCACTCTGGGAGCGGAAGACTCACTTTTCTTTTTTTGCGCTCCGTTTCCACCTCGTCTTCGCTCTGTTTTTGTCTCGTCTCCGCAGATTATGCCCCTCCCACACCGTACAATCCGGGATTTCCCGCTACACTAGATATCTACTTTTCTCAGGGAGTTTGGATTTCCTATTGGTTGCGTAGTTCCCATATTAGAGCCAAACTGAGGGAAAGTGTGTTTAAATAGCTGAGTCTAAGAATAACATTACACATGCAAGAAATGAGACAAAATTAGGGTGGGGGTTGGGGAGGGTGAAAAAGAGACTATTTCAAGAAACTGTCTTGTCTATGGTCCAGAGAATGCTGGTGAAAGATTTTCAATGCATGAGGCTATAGTCTAGTCCTTAATTTTGTTCCTTTGCTTACTTTCTCAATAATAAAAGAAAAATATATTAGTTATATAAAATAAAAATATTTAGTATGTTATGTGTGTTGATATAATTATAGAAAAGTGATATTTAAGTGTTATACTCTTGAACAAAAAGATTCTGTCACACTGGTTGCTCTGTCCCTTTTATTTTCTAACTCAGGAGGTTGGAGATTGGGAAAAAATTTGAAAGTGCTTGGTAAGAAAAGCATTAGAGGGAAAACTCCAACCTAAGGATCCCAGATATACCAATGAAACCACAAACAATCAATAATCCCATTGAAGAAAAGGTCACAGAAAGGAAACACATATAAGCTACCACCACAAATAGCAGGAAAGAGCAATCAGTGGTCACTAATATCCCCTAATATCAATGGACTCAACTCATTTATAAAAAGACACACACTAAAAAGATGGATGCAAAAACAGAAGCCATCCTTTTGATGCATACAAGAAATACACCTCAACAACAAAGACAGACACAGGCTCAGAGTAAAGGGTTGGGGAAAGATTTTTCAATCAAATGGCCCTAAGAAACAAGCTGGGGTTGCCATTCTTTATCTAACAAAGAAGACTTTAAACTAAAATCAACTAAAAAGGACAAAAAAGATGGACATTAATTGTTCAACACAGGACAAATGGGTCAATAGGAGATTTCAATCCTGAATATTTATGCCCCTATATAAGGGCACTTATCTATGTAAAAGAAACACTGCACAGATCCCACATCAGTTCTCACATCTGGGAAACTTCAATACCCTACTTTCACCACTGGATAGGTCAAACAGACAGAGACTCAACAGAGCAATAAGGAGTCAACAGAGGTTATGATACAAATAGATTTAATAGGTAGTTACAGAAGCTTCTACCCAAATGCAAAGGATATACATATTTCTCAGCACCTCATGGAACTTTCTCTAAAACTGACCACATAATTTGTCTTAAAACAATCATCAACAGATACAAAAAATTGAAATAATACCTTGTATTATATCAGACCACCAGGGCCTAAAGTTAGAATTTAACAACATCAAAAATCACAGAAAGCCTACCAAGTGATGGAAACTAAACATCACTCAGCTGAAACACCTCTGAGTCAAGGAAGAAATTAAGAAAGAAATCAAAGTCTTCCTAGAATTTAATGAAAATGAATCCACAACATACCCAAATTTGTGGGAAACAATGAAAGCAGACTTAAGAGGAAAATTCATAGTGCTAGATGCCTATATGAAAATCCTAGAAAAATCCCACACTAGAGGAAAAACAGCACAGCTAAAAGCCTTAGAAAAATTTGAAGCAAACTCACCTAGAAGTAGATGGCAGGAAATAATCAAGCTGAGAGCTGAAATCAATACATTTGAAACAAAAAGAACAATACAAAGAATCAATGAATCAAAGAGTTTCTTCTTTGAGAGAGTCAACAAGATAGATAATCCCTTATCCAAACTAACCAAAAAGCAGAGAGAGTATCCAAATCAACAGTAATGAAAAGGGGGATAAAACAACAGATCACCAGGAAATCCAGGGAATTGTCAGGTAATACTTGGAAAATCTATATGCCAAAAAATGGAAAACCTAGAAGAAATGGACAGCTTTTTGGACAGGTACCATTTACTAACATTAAATGAAGTCCAGATTATTTACCTAAACAGACCTATAACCCTAAAGGAAATTGAAGCTGTCATTAAAAGCCTCCCAAGTAAAAAAAGTTCAGGTCCAGATGGTTTCAGTGCAGAATTCTACCAGACATTCAAAGAAGAATTACTACCATTACTCTTCAAACAGTAAAACATTTCACACAGTAGAAATTGAAGCAATATTGCCAAATTCCTTTTATGAGGCCACAATTACCTTAATACCCAAGCCATTCAACGACACAACGAAGAAGAATTACAGACTATTCCCTCATGAATATTGATGTTAAAATTCTCAATGAAATTTTGGCAAACTGTATACAACAATATATAAAAAATATCATCCACCATGGTCAAGTATGCTTCATCCCAAAAATGCAGAGATGGTTCAACATATGAAAATCCATAAATTTCATCCATAATATAATCAAACTGAAGGAAAAAAGCTACATGATCATATCCTTAGATGCTGAAAAAGCCTTTGACAAAATCCAACAATCCTTTATGATAAAAGCCCTGTAGACATCAGGAATACAGGGAAAATATCTCAATATAATAAAGGTGATTTACAAGTGGCCGACAGTCAACATCAAACGTAATGGAGATAAACTCAAAGCAATCCCACTAAAATCATGAAGTAGACATGGGTGTCCTCTCTCCCTTTATCTATTCAGTATAGTTCTCAAAGTTTTTGCTAAAGCAGCAAGAAAATGAGAGGAGATTAAGGGGATACAAATTCAAAAAGAAGAAGTGAAACTATCTCTATTTGCAGATGATATGATTATATACAAAAGTGACCCACAAAATTCTACCAGGGAACTTCTACAGCTGATAAACACCTTCAGTATCATAGTGGGATACAAGATTAACTCAAAGAAATTAGTAGACCTTCTATACACAAAAGATAAATGGGCTGAAAAAGAAATAAGGAACACCACCCTTTATAATCGCTGCAAATGGCATTAAATAGCTTGGAGTAACTATAACCAAAGAAGTAATAGATCTATTTGACAGGAACTTTAAATCACTGAAGAAAGAAATAGAAGAGGATATGAAAAAAAGGAAAGATCTCCCATGTTCCTGGATAGGTAGGGTCAACATAGTAAAAATGTCAATTCTACCAAAAGCAATCTACAGGTACATTGCACTTCCCATCAAAGTCCCAACACAATATTTTTTGGCCCTTGAATGACCAATACTAAACTTCACTTGGAATAGCAGCAAAGCCAGGATTGCCAAAACAATTTGGCTTAACAAAAGTCCCTCAAAAGTCAAACCATCCCAGACTTCAAGTTATGCTATAGAGCTATTATAAAAACATACTGGTATTGTCATAAAAACAGATTTGTGGATCAGTGGAACCAAATTGAGGATCCAGGCATTAATCCAAAATCCTATGAACACCTGATCTTTGACAAAGAGTCACAAAATATTCAATGGAAAAAAGATCGTATCTTTAACAAATAGTGTTGGCATAGCTGGATGGTAGTGTATAGAAAAATTCAAATATATCCAAGCCTGTCATCCTGCACAAAACTCAAATTCAAGCAGTCAAAGACCTCAACATTAACCCAGCCACACTGAACTTGATACAAAAGAAAGATGGTAATACCCTCTAACGAATTGGCACAGGTGACCACTTCCTAAATATAATACCAGTGGCACAAACACTAAGAACAGTAATCAATAAATGGGACCTCCTGAAACTGAGAAGCTTCTGTAAACCAAGGACACTATCAATAGGACAAAATGACAGCCTACAGAATGGTAAAAGATTTCACCAACCCTACAAGTGACAGAGGACTGAACTCTAAAATATATAGAGAACTCAAGAAACTAGAGCCCAAAACCTTGAATAACCCAATCAAAATATGGAATTCAGTAAAAAGGGAAATCTCAGCAGAAGAATTACAATTGGCTAAAAGGCTCTTGAAAAAGATCTCAACATCTTTTGACATCAGAGAAATGCAAATCAACACAAGTTTGAAATACCACCTTATACCTGTCATATTTACTAAGATAAAAGACACAAATGAGAGCCTATGCTGGGGCGGTTGCGAAGCAAGGGGAACACTCCTCCATTGTTGGTGGAAATGTAAGCTTGTTCTCCACTCTGGAATGCAGTATGGTGGTTTCTCAGAAACCTGGGAATCAATCTCCCCCAGGATCCAGCAATACTCTTGGGTGTATATCTTAAAGACACACAGTCGCACTCCAAAGGCATTTGCTCAACTATGTTCATAGCAGCATTATTTGTAATAGCAAGAACCTGGAAACAACCTAGATGTCCCTCAACTGAAGAATGGATTAACAAACTGTGGTACATCTACACAATGGAATAGTACTCAGCAGTAAGAAAAAATGATATCCTAAAATTTGCAGGCAAATGGATGTATTTGGAGAATATTCTCCTGAGTGATATATCAAAAACCCAGAAAAATAAGCAGGGGATGGACTCACTCATTATTGGACTCTAAACAAAAGAAGCAAAAAGCAAAGCATGTCCAACCTGCAAACCACAACCACTGAATAGCTTGTGACCTGAAACAACTTGGATCAGCACCTTTGATCTGACTCCCTCTATAGGAACACCTACCTGACCTATCCTTTTTGTTGGGTGAGGTAACTGGATCTGTCAGGAGTGGATGCTGAACTAAGCCATACCATAACCTAGCAACCTCCTGCACTTGCTGGGGAGGAGATAAATAGATGTGGAGAAGAGAGAATGACTGGAAAGTGGTAGGAGAGGGAAGGGAGCTTGAACAAGGATATACACAGGTAAAAAATATGACTTTATTCATAAAAAATAAATTATTTAAAATTTTCTATTAAAAGAAGAAAGTAAAATAAAATAAAAACAAACAGGAAAAAAATTATATGATGTATACCAAAAAGACAATCATATAAATATTTGAATGATGTTAAAATTATGGCATCTTCATCATGTAAAATACCTAAGGAAGACAAAGGTTATCTAATTTCTCTTTTTTGGTCCATCCAGATTCTTATTTTTTTACTTCCCTAACAAGTTGGTCCTTAGAACACTATGGTAAATGGGATATTCCCTGTAGTCAGAGGTCAAAATAATGTAAACATACAGGTTTTGCCAAGATACTCTCAGTTCACTATGATGAAGGCAAATCACCTCTGTGCCCAAATCTTTCTTCTTAATGGCTGTTCCTGGCTACTTGGTTTATATGAATCTCTGGATCTTGAATGTCATATAAAGCTTTATTTAGATAAATTTCTAATGTTTCCCTTTATAATCTTTTGTTACAGTTGTATTAGTCTTGACCCTTGCAAAGTCTGACAGAAAGATAATACATAGACATATACACAAATACATATATATACATACATATGCTTATATGTGTGTATATATTTTATTTATTTCTGTGGTGTCAAAGCTGAGGATAGATTTGTGTCAGGCAGTGCATTAAATGTACTCCAAGCTAAATTCTATTTAAAAAAGTATCTGAAAAAGGCAAACTATGACCTTAAATTAGAAGTCTTCCTCATTCCTAGGTAAAGGATTTTAATAATCTTGCAATGTGACTGTGATATTTGGCAAAGTGACATCATTCATCCCAATGGCATATGTTATCATTTAGAAACATATGTTAACATATAGTTTAGAAGCACTGAAATTCTTTTTTTTTCTTTTTTCCTGGCAACTAACATAAGAGTTAATTGTTATTTATATTGATAACAACACAAAAATCAATCTGAGCCACTGCCTTTGCTCCTGAGTGGCTAAATAGTATGTGACACACAAGAAAAAGTCTAATGTAAGAAAGACACCTGTCAGGATATCCAACGCCTTGCCCTAAGACTATCAGCAGCCCTGGAGAATTCCTCTCCTGATGTAATGTGTCTAACTTGTCTAGTTCCCTGACTATGTTGACATGAATTGCATGACAGAAAAATAGAAAGAAAAAAGGAGTTGCAAGAATTTTTATGACTTATTGACAATATATTCATTGTTGTAAGAAACTAGAAAAAATATCCTTTCAAATGTGATTTAGAAATGTCAGCAATCACAAACAAACAAATAATCAAGTTGAATCATTTTGCTTGTGTTTCAAGAGATCCACTGAAGATGTGCAAAGGATACACTTCCTGAAAAATAAATAAATCTTTGGCAATTTTTTTTCCAGCAGAAGGATAGTTCCTGCTATGGTAGAGGCTTACCACACTGCTTTGTTCTAGTGATCAATCATCTTCTTTTCCCTATTGTCCACATATCAGATAATCAATCAATAAAAAGTGAGATTCTGTAGCTCTAAGATGCTTCAAGAGATCATAATTCATTAAACTATATGAAAGAAGTATTTTAAAATAACACAAAAGTAAATCAAAGACTATATTGTGATAACATTGCTTCTCTAGGGGAAATAGTGGGGGTGGATTTTGAATTCTTGAATGGATTTTCTTGAGATACTAGTTTGTATATTGGACTTTGGGCTCTTTATGTATTTGTTTCCTTTAATAAGAATTATGTTTTTAATTATTAATATGTTAGATGAATAGTAAGTAAGAAGAAACAACGTCATCATTTTATTTTATTCTAGAGCAGAAAATTTGTTTTTCTCTATGCTAAGTTGATGGAAGAAACTCTTTCTTCCTTACACTTAAGACCTTAAAACTGATTAGTAGTTATGCAGTTCTGCCTTTCTAATATTGCTCTTTATTACAATTTAGCCTTAATTTTATCCTTAATTCCCCCATATGTGTTTGTGTATATATATATATGTATATATATATACATTTATAATATTATAATATACTTAAAGGTCAGGGTTTGAATATAGACCTCAGAGGGCAACGGTAGATATTAGTGCTCACATTTCTGTTTAAGTGAACTCTGGTTCCCAAACTCAACAGAATGTACCTTTGCCCATTGATCCATCTTACTATTTTTTTTCTGTATACTTATTATTATTATTATTATTATGAACAAAGAAGTCACGCTTTCTATCCCTGTATATAATTATTCAAGGTCCCTTCCCTCTCATGCTACATCAGGTCATGTTTTCTCTTCCACAACTCCCCATCCACTCCCTGGGCAGGCACCAGACAGTCCCATGGTCCCACTGACCCAATTTTGCTTAGTTCAGTCTCCACTCCTGGCAAATTCAGTTTTGTCCCCCCTCCCTCAAGAGTGAGTCAGGTGTTCCTCTAGGTGGAGGGGGATCAAAAGAGTCAGTCCAGGGTGTTTCTGATCCCAAGCTGTTCTGTGGTTATGGTTTGCAGCTTGGGCATGCTTGGCCTTTTTTCTTGTTTGTTTGTTTAGAGACCACTAATGAGTGAGTACATCCCCTGCTTATCTTTCTGAGTTTGTGATACCTCGCTCAGGAGGATATTCTCCAAGTCAATCCATTTGCCTGCGAATTTTAGGATATCATTTTTTCTTACCGCTGAGTAGTAAGTACTCCATTGTGTAGATGTACCACAGTTTGTTAATCCATTTTTCAGTTGAGGGACATCTAGGTTGTTTCCAGTTTCTTGCTATTACAAATAATACTGCTATGAACATAGTTGAGCTAATGTCTTTGGAGTATGACTGTGCATCAGGGTATACACCCAGAAGTGGCATTGCTGGGTTCTTGGGGAGCAATTTTCTGAGAAACTGCCATACTGCATTTCAAAGTGGCTGAACAAGCTTACACTCCCACCAGTAATGGATGGAGGAGTGTTCCCCTTGCTCTGCATCCTCTCCAACATAGGCTGTCATCTGTGCCTTTTATCTTAGCCAATCTAACAGGTGTTAGGTGGTATCTGAAAGTTGTTTTGATTTGCATTTCTCTGATGGCTAAAGATGATGAGCACTTATTCAAGAGCCTTTCAGCCTTTCATAATTCCTCTGCTGAGAATTCCCTTTTTAGATCTGAACCCCATTTTTTGATTGGGTTATTCAAGGTTTTGGGCTCTAGATTTTTGAGCTCTTTATATATCTTAGAGATCAGTCCTCTATCACTTGTAGGGTTGGTGAAAATCTTTTCCCATTCTGTAGGCTGTCGTTTTGTCCTATTGACAGTGTCCTTGGCTTTACAGAAGCTTCTTAGCTTCAGGAGATTCCACTTATGGATTGTTGGTCTTAGTGTCTGTGCCACTGGTGTTATATTTAGGAAGTGGTTGCCTGTGCCAATTTGTAGAAGTGTATTTCCCACTTTCTTTTCTATCAAGTTCAAAGTGGCTGGGTTTATGTTGAGGTCTTTGATCCATTTGGATTTGAGTTTTGTGCAGGGTGACATGCTCGGAACTATTTCCATTTTTCTACACACTTCCATCCAGCTATGCCAACACCATTTGTTAAATATACTATCTTTTTTCCATTGAATGTTTTGGGCCTCTTTGTCAAAGATCAGGTGTTCATAGGTTTTGGGGTTAATGTCTGGATCCTCAATTCTATTCCATTGATCCACAAGTCTGTTTTTATGCCAGTACCAGGCTGTTTTTATTACAGTAGCTCTCCCTGGAGAGATCAGGAATACAGGGAGAATATCTAAATATAATAAAGGCGATTTACAAGAAGCCGACAGCCAGTATCAAACTTAATGGAGAAAAACTCAAAGCAATCCCACTAAAATCAGGAACTAGACAAGGATGTCCTCTCTCCCCTTATCTATTCAATATAGTTCTCAAAGTTTTGGCTAAAGCAATAAGAAAACGAAAAGAGATTAAGGGGATACAAATTGGAAAAGAAGTGAAACTATCTCTATTTGCAGATGATATGATTGTATACGTAAGAGACCCACAAAATTCTTCCAAGGAACTGCTATAGCTGATAAACACCTTCAGCAATGTAGCAGGATACAAGATTAACTCAAAGAAATCAGTAGCCCTTCTATACACTAAAGATAGAAGAGCTGAAAAAGAAATAAGGGAAACATTATCCTTCATAATAGCTGCAAATAGTATCAAATATCTTGGAGTAACTATAAGCAAAGAAGTAACAGACCTATTTGACAAAAATTTTAAATCACTGAAGAAAGAAATAGAAGAGGATATCAGAAAATGGAAAGCTCTCCCATGTTCCTGGATTGGTAGGATCAACATAGTAAAAATGGCAATTTTACCATCTTACTCTTCACAAGACTAATTTTCTTTTTCACTGGTTTATGTCCTTGAGGTTTCACATTGGCTTGAATTTAAACGATGTATTTTTCGGTTTTGGAACATACCATGAATATCCTTTAAAAACTCTTTATTGGAAGGACTGCTGTGCATTTGCTAGTCTGGAGGAGCCAATGAAAGACCATAAAAATGTGAGCTAGTCAATAAGTCTTAGTGATGAAAATTCTTTTATGAAATTAACTAGGGCATAAGAGGAAAAACTATAATTGATTTCTCTGATATAAAAAATATTGCTAATTTCTGTTTGAAGAGGTTCTGTATTCATTGGTACAACTAAAGGCAGTGCTTGTCAGGCCATGATAATCTAATCAAGTTATGAAAAATGAGATATTTTAGAAGCAAACTCATTAGAAGAGGTCACTTTAAGCCACTATTAGTAGGACTAATTTTTCTTACTTTTTTTTTTTTACTGGCCAATATACCTTAAAAGCTGATTATTAGCTTTATGAGTAACCTAAATGGATAAGGTAGAGAAAGCAGTCTTACAATACTTGGTATTAGAAACAAGTTGAATATGGTGGATTTAAGGTTTCTGTTTTCACAGGCAAAATGGAACAGATTCAATGTTTGATTCTTGGTAGTGGCAGCATTTTTTTGCATCAGTTCTGTATGCTAGAGGCAAGCTGAGGTGAGGCATTTTTAACTGCAAGTTTTCTGATTCAGCCTCAGAGGCAAAACTCTTGTGAGTCTTTTAAGAGGCTTTGCTGCCAAATACTTACATGGGGTTACTGAGCAGCAGACAACAATGATTTATTTGATGATTATATGGACCCTAAAATTTCACAGAATGGCAATTGTGTATTATAGTTAGCTAAAATCTAAATTGCATGAAGCTAGACTAGGAGCTGGGTGGAGCTGGAAAACCACCCTAGTGGCACCTTTAATGCTTTGTGCTACACCTTGGCAGATTAAAGGTGTGGACAGAAACTAAAGAGTAAACTGGGTCAAAGATTAAAAGTGTGAACAGAAACAGAAAGTCATAAAGGGAACTGGGTAGGTCAGCCACCTTAGCAAGCAAAGGCATGGTCAGAAACAGAAAAGATGAGATATAAGAGATAACTGTAAAGGCAGACTTAAAAAAATCTGTAAATGGTTTAAGGTATGTTTAAAATATATGTAGGCTTGAGAGAGAAAATTAAAAAAAGGAAAAAAGTCTTTAAAAAGAAATTGTAATAAGCCACAAAAAAATGAAAAATACAAAGAATGTCTGGATACTGTATATTATTGTCTTTAAGTTTTTTGACTATAAATGAAGTAGTTAAAGCTGCTAAAAGGCATTTAATTATAAATGCTCCTGAATTAATCCAACCTATATATCTTGTAAATGAGTTGACATTAAAATTGAAATCCAAAGATATGCTGCTTTGGAGAAGAGGTTTTCTTTTTATTTCTACAGAAAATGAGAAGCTGTGGATTTATTCTCAGTTAAAGAAAATAAAGTTTGAATGAGGAAGATCCCTTGAAAAATTTCCAATAGAAATGGATGGACCAGATGATTCAGCATTTCAGAAGACCTGTCTTGTCTTGAAGTTTCTTCCGGGTTCTGAAGCCATAACTACTTTACGAAGACTAGCTGAGATGACCCAGTCTTACAGACTACTCCACTAAAGACTTATTGATAATCCTAAAATTTTCTTTGGATCCCCATGGGATTGCCAATGCCCCCATTCTGCAGGAAGTAGCCTAGAGAACTATGCCCACGTTCCAAAAAAAAAAAAAAAAAACAGATTATAGATGTTTGTGTGTGTTTATGAGTTGGGGATAAGTTGTTATAGATAATGAGGAAAAAAAGGATATTAGATTTTGAGTTCTTCTGGTTTTAAAAAGAGAAAAAGGGGAAATGTAGTTGGATTATGCTGATAATGTAAATATTTGCCCCCATCAATGGGTTTAATAAAAGCTAATTGGTCAAAGGCAAACTGAAAGTGTGGGCAGGGCTACAAGGCTAAGAAAACTTGGGAATATCTCAGAAGAGAGACAGATGCCAAAGTCACCAGAGCTGCCAGGAGATGCAGAAGAAATGCTGTTTAGAGAAAAGATACTGAGCCACATGGTTGAACAAGATGGGTTGAGTTCACATGAAGGAATTAGCAAACTATATGCCTGCGCCCTAGGTCAAACAGCATAAAATTTAGAAAATGAAGAGAATTAGCAAGACTTTAAATGAAATTGGGTTGTATTGGGATACATAAGCATGTCCTAATTAGGCTTCTGCTGCTATGTCATAACAGCATGAATTTAAAACAGCCTGTGTGAAAGAGTTTAGTTGACCTGACCTCCCCAGTAAGTTTATCATTGAGCAAAGTCAAGCAGAAGGAAAAGCAGAAGCAAGCTGGATCATTTTTTTTTTCCTGGCCTGCTGAATATGGATTACTCAGCCTGTTTTCTAAAACAATCCAGGAACTTTTTCCCAATGGTGACACCACCCTCAATTGGCTGGTCCCATTCATTATCTGCTATTAGTCAAAAAAAAAAAAAAAATGCCCCACTGACATTACTTACAATCTTACACACAAAGACATTACTTAAAATACTTCCAATCCAGTCTAGTGGAGCCAATTCCATAATTGATATTCTGCCTTCCTATATAACTCTAGATTGTTTGAAGTTCAAAACTTACTAACAAAAGATATGTCACTTTAAAGACTAAATGTTCAGATTACACATACAAAATGAAGGAAATAGAGAATTGAAATATGTTTACAGACACTAGAAATAAACAACAGTGTCAACTTGAGTAAGGGTGAAATGAAGAAGGGGATTTCTTTTCTCATCAAGTGAGAAAAAATTTCTGGTATATAAGTCTATAATAACTCAATGAATTATCATCTTTATGCAATTCTCAGGAATGTGTATTTATTAATAATTTTATCAATATAATTATAAAAACAATTATACAAATGAACTTATGGCTTTACACAAATTTATCTAAAAGAAATTTCAAACTAGCAAAATACTATTCTTTTTTAGTCAGACAAATATGTTATTATAAATGAAAGAAAAAGAGAACAGGGATTACAGAAATTACTATCTTTGTTCCTATCATTTTAAAACAGATTGTGTTGATATTTAAGTGAGGCAAAAGAAAGAAATGCTACAAATATTCAAAAATATTCCAGTAACTAAAAATATTAATTTAGTTATCTGTACGTTATAAGCCTTACTTGTCTTAAAAATATTTGGCTAGGTCTCCAAAAAATACTTACAGGTTTATTTAAGAGAAATAGCATTGAAAGAAATGAATTACTCTCAAGCATTATTATTAATCTACTATCTATTATTTATCATTTATTCAATTTTAATAAATTTAATTCCTCATGCTAAATATATTCAATATATGCACATACATGTGTGCATACTGCTTCCCTCCATAAAATACCTTGACCATTATACTCCTATTTATAGAATGGATAGAGAATCTTCTATATCTCAGTACTTGATGTAACAGGAGATTTTTCCCTGTGTCAGAGTAGATAATACTGATCTGCCATGAACAGAAAAACTTAGGAATTGATCTAATTTGGGATACAGGGAATGAGGGAAAGAAACACATAGATATGTTGAGCAGAGAGTGCACTCCAATAGGGATTCACCAAGAGACCAAGAGTAGCTGGAAAATGCAGTGTATTTATTTTATGTATCAGAATGAGGAGATGGGTTTGTTTTATACACCTGGTTAAGGAGGCAGATTTAGCTAATCTCAGTGAAAAGCTGCTATAGAAGGGCAGTTTGAAGATTCATTTACTGTGAGGGAGCTAAGGTGAACGCATTTTTCCCACTGTGCGTATCTGTACTTGGGCCAGGGGAAAGCTTTGCTATTCCTTTGGATCCAAGGCGTTGGAGTACTTGTCATTGTCACTTTTATGTCAAAAATACTTATTCACTAAGAACTTCCCTTGATCTCAGATATTCACTGAGGATTTCAGCTGCTCCAAACAAATACTAATAGATGGATATTTTCCTTTTCTTTTTCCTTTTCAATAGGTAATACTTGATTTAAATCTTCTAACCCTGCATACTTAGTCATCTTCTAGAATCATAATTCCAAACTGTGTTCCCTAGAGCCAGAAAGTGTGAAATTAGCTCATCTCCTTTATTGATGCAGACTGATACTCTGTAGAACTCATTGCCATGGATCCCAGTTCTTTGTTGGATAGCTGACAATCATCATAATGCTTTGATTGTCAGTTTACATGTTGTAAATGAATGTAATTTAAATATAGAACCATTAATATTTTTTAATGCACAGCAAGAGTAAATTATTTAAGTGAGTATTTAATCCTACTGTTATATTTATCATGAGAAATTCTTAACACATAGGTTATGAACATTCCACTAACAAGGTGGTAGGTAGCCTTAGTAAAACAAATGTAAACAATAATAGTCAGTTCAAAAGATCTCTAAATTTTTATGGAGGCCACCTTGCAAATCATGGGCACATATAAGAACTTGATAGGATAGAGGAATGAGAAAGAAAATTCAACTTTATTGAAATAGTGAAGTGTAAAACACAGTTTAGTTTTTTTTCAAAATTCACAACAGTTTTTCAGAAGTCTCTTTCACTGTAACATAGTACTCCTCCCAACTGCTTCTTAGTCTTTATCTCTATTTGGCTTACACTTAGAAAGAATTTGATATTATCAAAGAAACTACCACACAAATCACATGTATCAGCTCTCATAGTTCTAGGTTTTAACTGACTAAGATGAATGACTTCATCATTGAATAAATCATTACTAATCATAATGTGTGCATGTGCATGGACTTTGCAATTGAGACTAGAAGCACTGCAGCCTGCCCAAAACTAATTGCTAAGAATGTGCCAGATGTTATAAAAATCTGGACACATTTGTGATAAAGTTGAATGGTGCAAATTTGGTATGAAGCTAGAAGTGCATGATTTAAGGGAGTAATCTATATTTTTGACATTATAGGTCAAAGATGTATAGTAAGTATAGAGAGTCTTTATTAATATTGTAAAAGGTTATTTCCCTCTGCACTAAAATCTATTTTTTCTTTCATATCCCAATCCTAATAGATCTGGTCTTGACTATAAATTTCTACATTCATGCAAAGGGCAACAGTTGATCGAAAAATAATAAAACGAGGTTTAAATTGGACTATAATTCTCTTTATCTCAGATATTAACAAAAAACCCCTGTCTTTTTTAAATAAAAAATGTATAATAAAATGAAATTCTTTTCTTAAATTCTAAGATTTTTAAGTTAGAAATAATATGTTAAAACTAGATGAATATGCCTTAGCACTTTTCAATTCACTTAAAATAAAGCTACACATCTCCACATTAAATAATAAGCAAACATTACTTAGAGGTTATGGGTATCAATATTTCCATTTTCTGTGCATTGTTATGGTAATAAAGCCTTTTAGTCAAGGAAAATATGAAGCCATAAACCTTAATGCTCTATTTGAGGAGCAATTACAGCAAATTATAAGCAACTGGGTTGTACAAAATTGCAATGAATAAAATTTTAAAGTATAATAATATACTGTAAGCATTTATATAGCTGATACTATCCATTTATTTTAAGCGTCAGCCTTTCTAAAGATAATTACCAAAAAAGCTGGATTCTTGAAATAATTATCATGTTGATTACTTAGATAGGGTTCAGATAAATTTGAGAATAAGAATTTTAATAGAGCTCTTGAATAGAACACTACATTTTCTATTCCATCTCATTTAATGAATTGGAAATTGTAGTATGCTTTAAAAAGTAACTGTATGTGTGTATTCATTTAATACTTTGGTGAAATAATTGCATATTTATTGTTATGTTTCTCACTAAATATTATAGAATTACTATAAAACTTGAAGCTTTATATTCATATCTTTCTTATTAAAATCAATTTGATTTTAAAGTATAAACACTTTAAATTCTCTGTATATGTACTATTAATTATGGCATACAAAATTTAAGGTAGGGAATCTTCCCCCATATGTGCTTTCATTAAGTCATAAGAGACCAAGTAGAATATGCATATATTTGCATTACATATTTTAAGTTTTTGCAACAAATATTATTTGTTATCATTCTTTACTAAAGCTATTTTTAGGTTTGCTCTGTATGTTTGGCAATTTAGTAGCACATGTATTTGTCATAAAATTATAGTCTTCCTATATTTAGGACACTAATAAGCTAATTATAGAAATGTCATTGCAAATTTTAATTGCATTTTTTAATGTTTTGCTCTACTTTGGTATATGACATTCTCACTTTGTCACACATCTTTTTAAACATACATTTCTATTCTCTTAGATCACTGGGGATGACTTGCAACAAATAATGAGATGTCTTTGCATGTTATTTGTTCATTTAGTATTTTTTAAAAAAGTTTAAGAAACATAACATAAAAACAGAACAAATTAAGGTGTACTTCAATAAAAGCATAATGACGGACTTCTAAGTATCCAGAATATTCTATATAGCCTTTGGTAGTCTGAATACATGTACAGTAATTGCATGACAATATAAATTTAGTGCAATAATATACACAGCACTAAACACATGTTTTACCTGTATCTTGCATTTTTTTCCTTTTTTTATTATTATGAATAAAGAAGTCACATTTTCTATCCTTGTATATCCTTATTCAAGGTCCCTTTCCGCTCCCACCATATCAGGTCATTCTCTCTTCTCCACATCTCCCCATCCTCCCCATGGTCAGGCGGTGCTTAAAATACTACTGTGCCTATAGAACTTGCCAACATGCCAGGCCTGTACACTTAGTTTTTATAACTTAAACTCCTGAAAAACACTGACAGGCTCAGTGAGAAACACCTGTGTATCTCATTGACTAATTTTATTTGGAAATTAAAATAAAAGAATGAAATTCTGTATTAATTGTGAGCAGAATTGTCTAGATGGATAATATAAGACTCAAAAATAAGAAGTCAAAACCATATAGAGTCAGAAAGCAGAGTATGTGCAAGCAGATTAAACTTTATTATGAGAGCAGACATAAACAGTAAATAAGTTGACATAACCATATGCCCAGAAAAAAAAATCGAGATAACATAATGTTTTAAGAAAAGGCTACAAAATTGATATACTCAAGTTATACTGAAGGAACTTAAGAGAGACATCCAGTAGTCCCCTAGGAAGAGAAAATAGGAAAAGATCTCCTTAGCTAATTGGGTTGCAACAAGAAGAGGTGGGAACAAATCATGAGAGAAGGAGAAGATTAAGCAAGAGAAACAACAAGGAGGAAGAGAAATAAAAAGAAATGGAGATCTTAATAGAAGAAGCAAATATAGGGTTGGAAAAAGACTGGTGCTAGGGAAACCTCCAAGAACTCACAGAATGTTTCTGCCTAGGTCTCCAACTAATAGTGAAGGTGTTGCCTAAACAGGACTTCCCTCATAATCAAATGAATAACCGCCCTAAGTGCCATAACAGAACTTACATCCAACAAGGAATAGAGGTATAGGCAGGTAAACATGGCCGAGCTCTGGGCTGAGCCCCTGGTCCAGCTAATAGCAGGGAGGAAGGGATATATGAGCAAGGGGATAGGGACTATGTGGAAAATTCTCACAATGATGGCCCCCTGGAGCTCTGGGGAGTTCAATGAATTAAGAACAGCCACTGGAGAACCATCAGGAAAAAAAAACTAGGCCCTTCAAGGATAGGCAACTGTCTACTGACATGGACACTATGTTGAGCCTGAAGGGGGGGGGGGTTCAGACTGTGTTTCTGTGCATGGACTGGCATCTCAGAGCCCATCCCCTTTAGAGAAACACCTAACCCAGTCTTAATATTAAGATGAGGAAATCGGACTTGCCAGGAGTGGAAGCTGAGCTAATCCATCTTGGGACCTCTTGCTCTTTCTCAGGAGGGGATGGGGGTTGGGGAGTAGGGAGGCTGAAGGCTGATTGGGAGCTGTATGGAGCTGGAAGGAAGTTGGAACAAAGGAGTACATGAATAAAAAAAAAATGAGACTTTATTTTATAAAAATAAAAAAGATTAATACAGTGTAAAAGAGAAACAGAAAAATAAAGAATAAAATCTACCAAATTAGATTTTACCTTAATTATCATTCACTATAAGCTTTAATGTATATTTTTTAAACAATCAGAAACGTCTTGATTTATGATGAAAATCTTTGTTTGATTTTTATTTTTGAAATAAATCAGTGAGTAAAATCAACTTGTGCAGACTAGCACTTATTTAGGATACAGTTTATTGTTTATTTTTTCTTATTTTTTAATTAATAAAGTCTCATTTTTTATCCATATATCCCCTCGTTCAAATGCCCTTTCCCTCCGGCCCGTACAAGTCACTCTTCTCCCCATCTCCTTATCTCCTCCCCGGCAAGGACAGGAGGTCCCAAGGTCCCAAGGTGGCTTAGTTCAGCATCTACTCCAGGCAAATCCACTTTCCTCACCCCAACATCAAGACTGGCTCAAGTGTTCCTCTGGAGGAAATGGGCTTCAAAGTGCCAGTTCAAGGTGCTTCAGATCCCAAGCTGTTCAGGGTTTGTGGTTTGCAGCTTGCACATGCTTTGTTTTTTGTTTAAAGTTCACTAATGAGTGAATGCATCCCCTGCTTATCTTCCTGGGATTGTGAAACCTTGCTCATGAGGATATTCTCCATATCCATCCATTTGCCTACAAATTATAGAACATTATTGTTTCTTACTGCTGAGGTATTACTCTGTTGTGTAGATGTAACACAGCTTGTTAATCCAGCCCTCATTTCAGGGGCCACTAGATTGTTTCTAGGTTCTTTTCATCTTTATTCTCTTTCTTTTTTATTATGAATAAAGTCATATTTTCTATCCGTCTATATCCTTATTCAAGGTCTCTTCCCCCTCCCACCCCCTCCTGTCACTCTCTCTTCTCCACATCTCCCCATCTCCTTCCCAGCATGGGCAGGAAGTCCCAACGACCCAATATTGCTCAGTTCATCATCCACTCCTGGCAGGTCCAGTTTCCTTACCCCTTTATTATCAAAAAAGTGAAGGCAGGAACTTTCAGCATGAATTGGGAGGCAAGAACTGAAGCAGACAGCGCAGAGGGGTGCTGTTTGCTCTTTGCTCAGTTGCTTTGTTATCTAGACCAGAGCTAGCTGCCAGATTTAGCTGTACACAGTGTGCTGGATCTTTCCACTTCAACCAATACAATACCTACAGTTATTTTTGATGGAGGCATTTTTTTTTCCAGTTTAGGTTTTCTTTTTCTAAATGATCCTAATTTGTGTTATATTGACAAAAATTGAACCATCAACAAGAAGAGAAAAGAAAAGATTATAAAAAGATAGACATAAAGCAATAGCATTTATAGACAGTTTTAGGACATTTTTATTTTAAATGTAGGTTTTTAAAGGATTTCACACTCAAAGCTATGGATAAAGAGAACAATAATTGGGTCCTGGTGAGCCTGGTAAAAAGTTCATAATACTGGTTCCTGAAAACAAATAAGATCCCTTACTTCACACATATGATCTACCATGGGAAGCCTTTTAACAATTAACTTTATTCTTTATAAATTTAATTTTCCATGAATGGGTCCTCTAAGTATCCAGGGCCCACAGGATTGATGGAGTGCTGCTTAAGAATTACATAACCTCACCATTAATACAAAAGAAAGATTTTATAGAATCTGAAAAAAGAAGGAGTAGAAGAAATGAAAATATTGCCAAATAGTGGCCCAGACCTAAAAAGAGAGTGAAAGAGACCAGAAGATTAAACATTTATTTATATTGTTGTGGGATATGTCTACATGGTGTGAGGATGTATTGCTGTTATTGGTGTAATAAAAAGTTGAATGGCCAATAGCTAGGCATAAAGCACAGGAAGGACTTCCAGGCAAACAGTGAACTGTGGGAAGGCAGAGTAGCCAACAAGCTTGGACGAAGTAGGATGCGGGGTACAAAGAGGAGGTGATTTCACATTGCAGAATATAGACTAGTGTAAATGGGTTAATTAAAGTCATAAGAGTAAGGAGGACAAGTTTCAGCTAAGGCCTAGTTTTAATAATTAATATTAAGACTCCATCATTATATGTGAGCTGTCAGTCTGAAGAAAAATCAACCTTCAGTATGTGACTGCTTAAATATATGTTTCAGGTGTGTGTGTGGTACTTGCAAAATCAACAAAGATTCTCTGGATTATAGTTATGGACACTGGTGAACCTCCACTTGGGTAGTAGAAACCAAACCTAGGTGTTCTATAAGAGCAAGAGCTTTAACTTTAACTTTAATTTAATTAAGAAATTCTAGTTCTGGCAGAGATTTTGATTACTAGGAAACAAGTTGAGACTTTTCTTAAACTATTTCTATTACAACCTGAAGAATTGCTAGTAGAGTAAGTATAACATTAGTTCTACAGAATCTGGTTATGTTCATGTTTTCATCCACAAACTTTGTCTTTAAAATCTCAGTGTTGTTCCGTCCTTGACTGAAAAAAAATTTCAATAAGGAAACACAAAACCAAAACTAATAAACAAAACTAACTCAACATATCTCTGATAGTTCCTCATATGCCCTGGTGGATGCCTTTCATTGATTGAACTTTTCATCTTTTCTTTTAAAAGTAATCAGTTAACCAGTCAAGATTCCTTATAAAAATTCTAACTAGCTGGAATACTTTTGTAAATTCTTTTGTTTCTTTAGGAAGAGCAGATGGCTATTTTTATTAAAAAAATAAATAAAGATACTGCACTTTAATGGTTTTCAATTAATGTTTTTTTTAATGTCTTTTATATTGCTATTAAAAGCTTCAGTACAGGATCCCAGAATCTTTGTTTGGCATTTGGTTTCTATTTTGAACACTGCTTTGCAAGAGTTGTATTTTAGAATTATTCTTTGAATACTTAGATAAGAGTTTAGGGTTTTTCTCAATGCCTCAACTAAGATGGCCACAGGGAAGTGCTCTTATATTCATGATGTTCCACAGCATAGGACATCTACCAGACAATACATTTTCAAGCAAACAACATTTTGTTTTATTTTTACTAACTTACAGACTGAAAGGGTTGGGAAGGATAGCCTCTACATTCTAGCTCTAAGCACAGGGACTAGCAAGGCAAGTTTTAGTCCTCTTGATCCCAAGGCACAGTGGCTCAGTGCTCCTTAGGTACATATGCATAGTTGGAGTTACCTATCTGTATACATCTTTTAACAGAAGCACTACGGACTGGCTCTGTCACATATGTAATCAATAAAGCTCCATTATCACCAGATGAATATATATTATTTAATTACATGATGTTATATATAATTATTATAACTAGTAAAAAGCATTCACTCCCAACACCTTGCTATCCATATCAGGTGAGAGAGCTGGTCTTGGGATAAAGAGAGGTGGAAAACTCTTTCTGTCATTCACCAACAGCAAGCATATCTGGGGAGCATGCCTACAATGCACCTGGGCTGTGTACAAGAGCTGATTTTGTTGATGGTGATGTAGACAAGCCAACCCTGAGGGCATGAAAGTAAGAGAACTGCCCCTGCCCCCTCCATCTACCATGTTGTGGTGGCATGAGTGAGGGAAAGATGTCCTCCCCTCACCCCTTGCTATCTGTGACAGATAAGAGAACTGGCCCAGAGGTTACAAGAGTGAAATGGCTAGCCCTGTTCCGCACCAGCCACAGCACGCAGAACTGACCTAGCAACCCACCAAGGCACCAAAGTAAAGCTAACCCTGTTGTCAGGAAAGCAGGTGAGCCAGATCTAAGGGTATGAGAATAGGAGAACACAGTGAAATGGGGGGTCCTCATATGCCCCTACAGCAATTGGGATAGAGACCCTGCACCTCATCTGGGTAAAAACCATGGAACTGGCCTCGTGTGGTGAGTGTGAGAGCTGGACTGCGGGCTTGAGAACAGATTGGATAGGCTGGCTAAGGTATTGTTGGAGAGTTTTCAGTGTGTGTAGTATGTATGTGTGTGGAGGAGGGCAAGGGAT
Source organism: Sigmodon hispidus (assembly GCA_004025045.1). Classification (NCBI taxonomy): domain Eukaryota; kingdom Metazoa; phylum Chordata; class Mammalia; order Rodentia; family Cricetidae; genus Sigmodon; species Sigmodon hispidus. The sequence goes on along the minus strand of PVIH01007655.1, from coordinate 30,117 downwards.
AAAGCTGGCAGGCTGACCAGTCCAGCTGACATCCAGGCCCAGGATTGAGACTGTGAGTTGACCCACTCCAACATCTATCTAATCTATGAATTGTTAGAGCATGAGCACAGGACAAACCTACAGATTCAAAACTCTCTAAAACACTGAACAATGGTGGGAAGTCCTTAGGTCAAAATAGACCAATGATTCATGGCAAAGAACACTTGCAAATGAAGACAAAAGGAATAAAAGTTGAAATATCTATGAGTCATCAGGCTACACCAGAACTTCTGTAAAGAGATTTTATCCTTTCTTCCTTCCGTCTTTTTTACTTCTTCTTTTCTTTCTCTCTTCCTTTGTTTTTTGTTTCTTCCTTTGTTTTGTTTTGCTTTGCTTGTTTGATTGCTTTTCCTTTGAGATTTTCTTTTCAATTTTCAATTTTTTTTTGTTTTGTTTTGAGGGGAGGTTGAAGTGAGGGACACTGGAGAGATAGACAGGATAAAGATGCATGATGTGAAAACTACAAAGAATCAATAAAAGTTAATTTAAAAACTTTCAGGAAATATGTCTCAAAAATTATTATGAGGAGTACACAACAGCAAATTTTACTGTACTGAAATACAGAAATACCAAATATAGAAACAAAGTTAAGATCAAGTGTTTTATCTCAATTGAAGAAGAACTACCTCTGGACTCCTGCATATCTGTCTCATATCTTATAATCTCCTTGTGCAAGATGGTCTTGACATACCTCAAGCAACTGTGTGTACCTCTTACAGAAAGAATACCAAAACGTACACTGCTGTATAGCAAGTTGTGGGATAGAAAAGGAAAACAGACCAGTGTTCTCACACATTGTTCATTTATTTTTTTCTTTTTTTTCCCTTAAGATAGGATTATAGATATAGGAAATAGATAATATGTTTTGTCCTTGCTTCTTTCTGTCCTTTTTTAAAAAACTTAAGTGTCTTACTGATAGTCTGTGTGTGTGTGTGTGTGTGTGTGTGTGTGTGTGTGTGTGTGTGTGTGTGTGTAGATGCCTGAGGAATCAGAGAAAGGAAAGACATCAGGTCACCTAAAACTGGAGTTACAGGTAATTGTGAGCTTCCAGATATAGGTTATACAACAGTGTAGAACTCTCAAGTCTTCTACAATAGCAAGCCAACATATCAATTCCAAGGAATGCATTTCACATGAGAAAAAAACTAGGCAAAATTGAACATTCTATTCTCAACAAAATCCATGAAACTGACAAAATCAATTACTTCATAGGATACTATGGAAATTAAATGGAAACAGAAGCATATACTCAGTACTTCATATCTACAAGTAAATATAATGTGCTATTTATTCACTCAAAAATGTTTTTTATTAGTGATAGCTGTCTTAGTTGAATGAGACCGTATTGCCTTTCAACATAATTTTTGAGTCAAGCACAAGCGTGAGAAAAATAAATTATTCTATTTATCTTGAGATATCTGTGTTGCTGTTTCTACTTATCCAACTTTCAGATAACTTCACTTACTGATCAATAATTTGTTTTCTTAAATCATCTTCATGATCACATATTTTAGATTTTCATGACACCATAGATCAACTTTTGCATATACATGATATTGCTTCTTAATGCTGCCCAGAGTCTGCCATTTTACCAGGTTTTAGCCATTGAATCTAGACATTTTAAATTCTTCCTTAGGAAGCCTAGTGAATACAGATGCTACAAGAGGTTTCCAAAATTTCTCCATTAGCTACCTGGAGACTGATCAGATACTAAAGGGGCTTTTGTTTTTCAAGTAATTTCTTAATTTTCAGTTTGCTTATACATGGAAAGTTTGAAAAGAAATAACTAGAAATGTGAGATATGCTAAGATCTTCTAAAATATTCCTCATTGGAAGGCAAGTTCTCTATAAAAGCATCATTTTTACATTCTAGTATGTTTTGCTTTTAAAACTAAAGAGACATGAATTTTAATCTTAATGATCACAATAAGAAATGTACACTGTTTTGAAGTCATTACTTAATTTTCATTTCTGTCCCTTCTTTTGATTTTCATTTATAATGGGACTAGATTAAAATGCCTAAGGTTAATGAGACAATTAACTTTATACATGATACCAATCACAAAGATTGTTTTACTGTAATTAACCATGGTGACTTTAAGCAGAATTTTTATACTCACAAATGCATTTTTTTTGATGGTACTCAGGGCTTAAGGGAATTATTTTAAAAGTTTAAAAGCATACAAAAATGGCCAAATGTAGGAATATTTAATTAGCTTTTGTTATAGAAGATGAAATGATGTGAAATGCAGGTTTGCACTCATCAGCAGTCTATCAGCCTCTAAATAGACACAGGTATTCACCTGAGAGGTTTTAGTTTGCTTTGAGAATCACCTATTTGACCTTTTCTTATGTCGATTTCTCACATGTGCTTGTGTTCTGACTGAGAAATCTAAAATGCTCCTTTTCTGTTGACAGCGTCCGATTTTGTTGTTTTATGTGAATCATTTGCAGAAATTTACAAAGATGCTACTCATAGCTTGTGCACCAAACTGGATTTCAGAAATTGAAAAGCTGTAATGTGCTTTCTTCTGACAATGAGGTTTGTCAGGGCTTCCTGCAAATGAAATTATAATGGGAAGACTTAGACCTTTGAAGATGTAACCACTGTCATGGTTTCACTGGTTTTCCCTTTTACATAGGCCTGGGATTATAGTCATGTTGGAGCAAAGGGTAGGAGTCGGTGGGGAGCATTCCTAGAGCTCCAAGTCCTTTAGAAGGTGAGATAGAAAGTCAAATTTAGTCCAGTAGGCTGTAACAAGTCAGAGCAGCAAAATATACACAGAAACACGTACATATGTGTACAGATATCATTTTAAGTGAATTTCTTCAGCGAGTTAGAGAGAATAAGTCACTATACTAAAGCATTAATCAAGCAATGGAAAATAAGATTTCTCTTTAAAAATCATAACTGATACATAAAATTGTACTTATTTATGGGTATTTTTATAACTTTAAACACATCTCTAGAGGTTTTTATTTTCTTTCTTTTGAGCTCTCTGCCAGTGTTGAGTGAGGCAATAATTAATTTGCTTCCCTGCTATTGTATAAAATTCTTTTTATATAATATTTTTGAGCATATCAATGTTACTTCTTCCATTTTCTAGAGTGACACAATGACATATCTCTGTACACTGGTGTCCTAATTAGTTTATCTTCTGGCATAATTTTAATTAGCTTTATGATTTTGCTCGCTGACTTTTCTTCATTGACAATTGCTACTGAGCTTTGAAGAAAATGGTGACTTTTTTGTGTTGTAACCTCATTTATTTTTTGAAATCTTTCCACATCTAAAAAAAAAATTTAAATGTTTTCAGTTACACTAATAGGAAGCTGAAGTTCACAGAAAACAGTAGATTTTCCCCCATGGTCTTCCCTTTTAGACATCTGGGCTTTTGGCAGAGTTCTAAAGTGTCTGCACAGGGCTCATCATTCTGCAAAGTGGCTTCATTGTACTCACTATAAGAACATGGAATTTCCAGCATTGTCTGCAAACTGAATCAATGACCTGGAGGGAGCTGAGCTTAGTGTTTTGTGGTTTAGCTTTTTTGCCTGATGTCAGTAGATAGCCCTGTGAAGATTTTCTTATATTATCTTACAATATTTACTTACAGTAGTTTTTCTGTTCTTCTAAATTGGAAGCATACTTCTCATTTTGTTCAGCAATTATTGAGTATCTCTTGTGGCTTAGCATATACAGATTGCTTGTAAGATGCTGAACATTTAATATATACACAGCCTCATTCCCAAATTACCTGAAAGATGTAAAGTAGTATTTAGGGATTTAATATTTGTTGTAAAATACACTTTTCTTCTGTTTTGTTGTTGGTGTTGTTCCCCAAGAGCTCTAAATTATAATTTGAATCAGTTATGGAAAACAAGCATGTAATCTCTAACTCCCACACCTGCTTTTAAGTTCAGAGAATGCAAAGAAAGCATTGGAATCAGGAATATCTACTGTGTTGTGTCTGTAACTGGAATAACCATATTCACTTTGAAAAATGTAACTAATAAAAACAGAAGAAAAAATGCCAAGCTTTCAAACGTATTTTCTAACTTTTCTGAAATAAGATTTCAAATGTGACTAGAGCCAAATGAAGAAACAAATAATAACATGTGACAAGAATTATCAAGCTGCAATAAATTAGACTAAAACTAAGCATGTCTTAAAGAAAGTATAACAAATAAATATAAGTAGAAATAATCATCTTGAGTGGGATAATCCAGACTCAGAAATGTATATATAGTATGTATTCATCTATGTAAAGATATTACCAATTAATAAATGATAATCAAGTGACAATAAAGAAGAATGAACTAGGGAAGGCACATGGTTCTCCCAGGCATAGTAATATTAATTTTCTACATGGAATGGGCTTGGGAGGAAGGGGATAGGAGAGACATATGGGAAGGGAAAATGTTGTTGCAATAGGGAATGTGATAAGAAACCTCTAAACCTGAGGATCATTTGAGGGATGGTGAGGAAACATCCTAAAATACATGAAGGCAGTTGTAATGAAGTCTCTAAATAATAAAGGAAACAGCTTCCAAGCTAGATATCTCTTAGCACCAAACAAAGCTTCCAGTGCTGGGACTGGGTTACAACTAATTGAATTGTTTGTTGACCAGCGGCACTCCCTGGAAATCCCAAATAAGCCAGGCTCTTACCAAAACTTTAGGATTGCTCTCTACAGACTGGGAGAAAGAAAGGTTCTATTGCTGGAAACAACAACTACATACCTCATTAAGCACAGAGAGCTCCAGGTGATGCCTTCATTGAATCTGCACTTCAGTTCTAGTGTCTTTGACATTGGAAAGTACCCTGTATCTTTCAAAAGAAAAACATAAACAACCACCCAGTCATAAATCTTTTGATCTACAATCTGTCTTGCTTAAAAAATATGCTAGAGAAATGAGGACACAAACTTGTGGAAATACCCAACCAATGTCTGACTTCATTTAAATCCTACTCCACAAGGTACAACCCATAGTCAACAGTGCTTGAGTGAGCAAGAACCAGAGAACAGAGATAGCCTAGAGACCTACAATAGAACCTAATAGTACTGATCTAAAGAGGAATAAAAGTACTGAGAAATGCTGTATTCATACTCATAGACCGGTGTCTTAATTTAGCCAGCCATTATCAGAGAAGCTTCCTCCTAGAAGATGGAAAAAATTGCAAAGACATACAGCCATAAACCAGATAACACACATACACAGTCTCTCTCTCTTTCATTCTCTCTCTCTCTTTCTCTCCCTCTCCTCCTCCTCCCCCTTTCTCTCTCACACACACCACACACTAACAAACACACTCACATACACATACACACTCACACACACATACTCACAAAGAAAGAGAAGACAAAGGCAGAGAAAGGAGAGAGAGAGAGAGAGAGAGAGAGAGAGAGAGAGAGAGATATACTGGAGCACAGCTTTAAATGAAATGCCTCAATCTAATCCTTCTCTCAGAGCTCAGGCAACTCTACAGAAGAGAAAACATGGTGTATAAAAATGAGAGAGCACAGAAGACATCAGGAGATCTATATGCTCTCTATATGAAGTGAACAAGGCTCATATACTCACAGAGACTAAAGCAGCAATCATGGGGTGTATAAAGGTCAGCACTGGGTCCTCTGTTCAAACATATTTTTCAGTTTAGTATTTTTATGAGACTCCTGAGTTGTGTGAATGAGTGGGTCTTCTCTTCAGGAAGTTTTCTTTCTGTTTGCTTGCCTTGTCCAACTTCAATGCTTCAATGTGATGGCTTTTGTTTTATCTTGTATTATATTTTGTCATGTTTAGTTATTATCACTTAGAAGCCCGTGCTTTTATATTGAAATTCAGAAAGGGAATGTGTTGAGGTAGAAGGGAAGGTGGTAAAAATGAGAGTACAGTGAAATAAAATTGATTGTAATCAGGTTATATTTTATAAGAAAAAAATGTATTTTCAATAAAGGGGACAAATTTAAAGTATGCCACAGTGTAAAAAAATGATAGCATTCTCTTTAACTAAAATGTTATATTAGATCTATTGATTTATAAATGTAATTCTATGAAAGTGTTAATACAAATTTATAAATATAATGAAATACATTAAACACAGAATAGTAAACATTTTTTATTAGTGAACTGTATGTGTTACTTTCCTTTTGATTTTATGCAATATTTGGAATATGTATTTAAGGAAAGTGAAGTATATTTTACCTGAGACTTTGATGGTGGATAGATTATAGAGATAGAAAGCTTGAGGCATCTGGTCATATTGCATTCTATGACAACCTGCTGACTACTTTCAGGAAAAGTATTCCTGCCTTTTAGATAAACCCTGACAGCCATGTTCAGAAGCTTTTTCCTTAGTCATAATCTGTCTTCACCATCACTGGAACTATGATTATGTCTTCGCAAAGAGTTTATAAATAAAGTTCACTTTAAATAACATTTGTTTAGAAAATTGCACCTTTCAGATAAACCTTATGCCATAGGTTACACTTGTACTTGGTTACCCTATGGTCATGGAACAGTTATATAGTCCTCAGTCTTGCCATATGCACAATAGGTATGACACTTATCTCAGTCTTAATGACATCATTTAAACAGTGGTAATGATAATATATCTGACTATTTAAAGTGTGTCAAAGTTTCTGAAGAACACAAAGAATTTAGTAGAGTATTTTCATAAATGGATCTTTAAATGATTCTGTTACTGCATTCGCAATAGCATTAGAGCATGTAGATTTATCTAAAAGTTTATTAGGAAAGGGTTTTGATTCACATAATATAATATTCTTATGAAATATACTCTGTCCATGTTCTTATGAAGGTTACTTTTTGACTTTTATCAGAGTGGGGACTTTTTAAACATTTCTTGATTACTTTGATTGATTCAAGACCATGACACTAAAGAGTTCCTATAATTGTAACATTGAACAATGCCAGTCAATCAGTCAGCCTCTTGTAATGTCTTAAATCTTAAAAGAGAAAACGTGAACTATTTCTTTCAGAGTTCAGGGAACTTCACTTGACATCTCAAAAGCTAGGAAAATTTATCTTTTATCCCTCTGTTTCAAACATAAAATTAATGACTATAGCCATTTTGATGAGAGCAGTGCTTTTAATGAGTCTAATGAAATAAAAAGAGCAGCAGAAGTTGTGGATGCCCCCTTGTGAAGAGGGCCCAAGGCACTGGAATTCTTCATACACAAATTTATCTTGTCAAGAATTTTAAACCTCCTACTGGAATGCAGAGAAGAGACACCTCTAGGAATTTCCCACTTCTTGTCTCAGAATCAAAAGCATCAGGTGCCATCATCACTGAATGAGAGACTGGCACCCCAAAATGGCCCTGAGAAAATGTCCTCTGATATCTGATTGTTCCAACAGCCAAGCTTTTTTAGTCCTGGATAATGACATGAATTTTCGCACCTCAGTGCTGAAGGCATACTTCCTGCCAAGGTCACTCAGCAGCAATCTCGATTCTCATGAGTTTGTCATTTACCAATGCTTTTAAGTTGAGGTCAATTAAGCTGTTTCAAGTACCATCCTCTTTCTGAGGTTACAAAGTGTGCTGAAAAGTGATAAGTGAATGCATACCTTCAGAAATAAAGCATCTATTTAACTTAAATTGGTATTTTGGAATTTCTAATAGTAATTCATAAGAAAGTAGGAATTAACACTCTTTACCCTTGTCCAAATTTCCTCTCAGCCTTTGTTGAAATAGTTACTGTGATTAAAGGAGAGCTTATGGAATAACAATCAGCTTGCAAAATGCAAATATTAAATGTATAGACAAGAAAAATAAAATAGTTTACTACTATATATTAAGTATAGTTTTAATAAAAATTATTATTATTGAGTTACTGTAGGTATGATGTATATGTGGATGCACCATGTCACAATGCACATGTTTGGGTTTGAGAATATCTTTTGTGAGTCTACTTTTCCTTTACCTTTGTGTGTGTCTTAGTGTTTAACTGTCTTGTTTAGCAAAATTTCAAAAATGAGTCATCTTGTCTGTTCTCCATTAATAAGTAGTATAGAGATTTTTCTCACTACACATTCTTTCTCTGCTTTTTCCCCACTTTCTCCCTTAATTTAATCTTGTTTATGTAACTAGTTTTATAGCTACATAAACATTACCTGCTTTGGAAGATACTTTTATCATATACAGTACACCATCTGCAATTATGAAATGAGCTTTATTTCTCAGGCCACTGACAGATAAATTTTCTCAGAATACAAATATTTCTTTTGGTTATATTTTGGTTGTGAGCCTAGCCTTTAATGGCTAAGCCATCTCTCCAGCCCCAGATATCTCTTTTTTATAGGAATCATTATATTATGAACATTTTCCCTGGCTTGATATGTAATAATGTATAATTAGAAATTATCAAACATCAAGATATTTAAAAACTGAATTGAAATTTTTCTCTTTTTTTAAGTTTTATTTTTATAAAGTATCATTTTTCATCCATGTATCCCATTGGTCAAACTTCCTTTCTTCTCCCGGCCCCTTACATTCACTCTCTTTTCTCCCCATCCTCCCAAATTCTACTCAGAAAGTGAAAAAAGTCCCAAGGTGGATTAATTCAGCATCCACTCCAGGGAAATTTCAATTGTTTATTATAATATCAAGACTGGGTTAGGTGTTCCTCTGGAGAGAATGGGCTCCAAGGTGCCAGTCAAAAGTGCTTCAGATCCTAAGCTGTTCAGTGGTTGTGATTTGTAGGTTAGGTGTGCTTTGCATTTTGTTTAAAGTCTGCTAATGAATAAGGACATCTCCTGGGTTTGTAATACCTTGCTGAGGAAGATATTCTCCAAATCCATCAATTTGCCTGTAAATTTTAGAATATCATTTTTTTTTTTTTACTGCTGAGTAGTACTCCATTGTGTAGATGTACCACAGCTTTTTAATCCTTTCTTAAGTTGAGAGGCATCTAGGTTGTTTTCAAATTCTTGATATTACTAATAATGCAGCTATGAACATAGTTGAGCTAATGCTTTTGGGATGCGAATGTGCTTTTTTAGGGTATATGCCTAAAAGTTGTATTGCTGGATCCTTGGGAAGATTGATTCTCAGTTTTTGGAGAAACTGCTATATTGTTTTCCAGAGTGGCTGAAGAAGCTTACACTCCCACTACCATTGGGAGAGTGTTCCCCTTGCTCTGCATTTTTTCCAGTTTAAGTTGTCATATGTGACTTTTATCTTAGCCAATCTGACAGGTTTTAAGGTGGTATCTCAAAGTTGTTTTGATTTCATTTCTCCTCTAGCTAAAAATGTTGACCACTTTTTCAAGTACCTTTCAGCCATTTGTAATTCTTCTGCTGAGAATTCCCTTTTTAGTTTTGAACCCCATTTTCTAATTGGGTTATTTAGGGCTTTGGACTCTACTTCCTTGTGTTCTCTATATATTTTATAGATTAGTCTTTTGTCACTTGTAGGGATGGTGAAAATCTTTTCTCATTCTGTATGCTTCTGGTTTGTCTTATTGACTGTGGCCTTGGCTTTATAGATGCTTCTCAGTTCCAGGGGATCCCACTTATTGACTGATGTTCTTAGTGTCTGTGGTACTGGTGTTACATTTAGGAAGTGGTCACTTGTGCCAATGCATTGGAGGGTATTTCCCACTTTCCTTTCTATCAAGTTCAGTGTGGCTAGGTTTATGCTGAGATCTTTGATCCACTTAAATTTGAGTTTTGTGCAGAGTGATAGGCTTGGATATATTTGCACCTTTCTATACCCTACTACCCACCTATTCCAACACCATTTGCTAAAGATGCTATCTTTTTCCATTGAGTATTATGGGCTTCTTTGTCAAAGATCAGGTTTTCATAGGTTTTTGTGTTAATGTAAGGAAATTCAATTCCATTCTATTGTTCCACAAGTCTGTTTTTATACCAGTACCAGGATTTTATTTATTACTGTACCTTTATAGTATAATTTGAAGTTGGGAATGATGATACCTCCTGAGGTTCTTTTGTTGAGCAAAATTGTTTTGGCAATCCTGACTTTCCTGTTGTTATTCCAAATGAACTTGATTATTGTTCTTTCAAGGTCTCTAAAACATTGTGTTGGAATACTGATGGGAACTGCATTGAATCTGTAGATTGCTTTTGATAACATTGCCATTTTTACTATGTTGATCCTACTTATTCCAGGAAATGGGAGATCTTTCTATTTTCTGATATTCTCTTCAATTTCTTTTTTCAGTGATTTAATGTTTTTGTCAAATACATGTCTCACTTCTGGTTAAAATTACACCAAGTTGTTTAATGTTATTTGCAGCTATTATAGAGTGATGTTTTCCTTATTTCTTTTTCATTCCTTTTATCTTTAGTTATAGGAGAGCGACTAATTTCTCTGAGTTATACTTGTATTCTGCTACATTGCTGAATGTGTTTATCAGCTGTAAAAGTTCCCTGGTACAATTTTGTGGATCACTTATGTATACAGTCATATCATCTGCAAATGCAGATAGTTTTACTTTTTTTCCTTTCCAATTTGTATCCCCTTAATCTCCTTTTCTTCTCTTATTGCTTTAGCATAAACTTCGAGAACTATATTGAATAGATAAAAAGAGGGGAGAGCCCTGTCTAGTTTCTGATTTTAGTGGGATTAATTTTAGTTTTTTCTCTATTTATTTTGATGTTGGCTGTTGGCTTCTTGTAAATCACCTTTATTATATTTAGATACATTCTCTGTATGCCTGATCTTTCTATGACTTTTTCATAAAGGATTGTTGGGTTTTTTTTCAAAGCCTTTTTCAGTGTCTAAGCATATGATCATCTGTTTTTTGTCTTCAGTTTGTTTATTTGATGGATGACATTTATAGTTTTCTGTATGTTAAAACATCCCTTCATTTCTGGAATAAAGCCTACTTTATAGTGGTGAATGATATTTTTTATATTTTGTTGTATTTTGTTTGCCAGACTCTTTTTTTAGAGTTTTTGCATCAATGTTCATGATGAAAGTTGGTTTTTAATTCTCTTTCTTTGTTGTGTCTTTGAGTGGCTTGTCTATTAGTGTTATTGTGGCCTCATAAATAGAATTTGGCAATATTACTTCAGTTTCTACTGTATGGAAAAGTTTTTTCAGTATTGCTTTTAGTACTTTTTTGAATCTCTGATAGAATTCTGCGCTGAAACCATCTGGACATGGGTAGTTTTTTTTTTTTTTTTTTTTTTACTTGAGAGGCTTTCAAAGACAGCTTCAATTTCCTTTTGTAGTTGTAATTCTGTTTATGTATTTAATCTTATCTTGATTTAATTTTGGTAAGTGGTACCTGTTGAGAAAGCTGTCCATTTCTTCTAGGTCTTCCATTTTGGGGGAATATAAAAATTTCAAAGTATCACCTGACAATTCTCTGGATTTCCTGGAGGTCTGTTTTTATCTACCTCTTTTCATTTCTGATTTTGTTAATTTTCATATTCTCTCTCTGTGTTTTGGTTAGTTTGAATAAGGATTTATTTATCTTGTTGACTTTCTCAAAGAACCAACTCTTTTATACATTGACTTTTTGTATTGTTCTTTTAGTTTCAATTGTATTGATTTCAGCTCTTAAGTTTGATTATTTTCTATCATCTACTCCTTCTAGGTGAATTTGCTTCTAATTGTTCTAAGGCTTTCAGCTGTGCTGTTATTTTTCTTGTGTGAGATTTTTCTAGGATTTTCATATAGCCTTATAGGGCTATGAATTTTCCTCTGCTTTCATAGTTTTCTATAAGTTTGGGTATGTTGTGGATTCATTTTCATAAAATTCTAGGAAGTCTTTGATTTATTTTTTTAATTTCTTGCTTGACCCAGAGTTGGTTCAGTTGAGTAATGTTTAGTTTCCTCAAGTTGGTAGGCTTTCTGTAATTTTTGATGTTGTCAAACTCTAACTTTAGACCATGGTGTTCTGATATGATACAAGGGATTATTTCCATTTTTTGTATCTTTTGATAATTGTTTTATGACCAATTATGTTGTCAGTTTTAGAGAAAGTTCCATGTGGTGATGAGAAATATGTATATTTCTTTGTGTTTGGGTGGAAGCTTTTGTAAATATCTATTAAGTCTATTTTCATCATAACTTCAGTTAAACCCCTTATTTCTCTGTTGACTCTCCATCTAGTTGACCTATCCAAGGGTGAAAATGGAGCACTGAAGTTTCCCACTATTAGAGTATGACATTTGATGTTATGTTTAAGCTTTAGCAATGTTTCTTTTAAATATGTAGGCAATTTAGGTATAATTAGGAGCATAAATATGCAGGACTGTGATTTTTTCTTGATCATTTTTCTCTGAGATGAATAAGTAATGTTCATTCTGAATTAGAATTTTACCTCTGTGGCTCCTACTTATAGCTGAACTATCAAAACTTATTCTCAATACAATCTGAACAGAGACACTTATGGGTACAAAAAAGTGATTCTAGGACTAAAAGGTATTGAGGTTTCTGGGGGGATGGCACAGAGTGCTTCGTCCGGGAGCATGAAGAACCAAGAGAGAGAGAGAGCAGTTTCAAGGCTGGGGTCTCCTAAAAAGCTGGCCACACCTCATCAGGATGCAGTTTCTTGATATCACCAGCTCTAATCTGGGTAAATTCTGACTTCTCACTGCATCTCTGCCTTTTGTCTAATTAAGAATGTTCTAACCTAAGTGTAAGACTATATACTATAGGTATCATGATAAGATTGTGTCTGGAAGAGGGAAAGGCACTAACATAAGCAAGGTCACACTACAACTAACAAACAACAAATGTACATCTTAATGTCTAGAATATTGGTATGAGACAATGTACAGGAATTGATTCAAGGCTGTTTATCTTGAATAATAAGTATCTAATACCTAGATGCTTTTGCTGAGATATGAAGTAATAGTAACCTTAACTATACAGTCTTCAACACCATTAAGACCTGAGAGGGAAAATATATTACCTAAAGGTTGGAAGCATGAGAAAATAACTTTCAAGATTTAGGAGAGGACAATTACAGTTAACTACCTAGACAGTCACCCACATATTCTCTGTATAATAAGAGTGTCCACCTTTCTGGCTACCGGCCTAGGATATCTGACAAATCTCTTTACAAGCAGTATATTTTTGGAAGAGACTGTTTTATCATGTCCAGGCAGGCTTCAGCAGTCTCTATTCTTCATCCTGCTTGTCCAGATCAAATGGTGTGCATGTTGGCAGCAGTCAGGGCAAAGGCGACCTTTGCCCATCAGGCCATTATCCACCAAAGAAAACAATCCCTTTAGGAGATATCCATGATATACCACATCGAGAATGGAACAGTAATGTCAGGAGTTTTCGTGTCTCTCATAGCCGAATTCTAGATAACAAAATCTTAAATGCCATATTCTCTCGGTCTATGAAGTGGTTGAAGACACCTGTCTATCTAATATATTCTCGCATTTTTCTGGAAAGCCTCTGTATCTTGACTGTTACTTGACAAATCTGAGTAGCAGTAATCTGCAATTTCAGTCAACCAAAAGAGTGAAGCTTACATTTTACGAACAGGCAATCCATAAAGGAGTTTACAATTTCTGCATAATGACTTTAAGAATGACAATCATATAAATATTAACCAGGATACACATATTATATAAAATGACAAAACTATCCTAACTACATATCATTGTATAAAATATCTAAACAGAGTTAGGCAAAACAGCTTTTGTATGTATTATAACAAATATTATGACTAGCATAAATAAACAGAGATAGAAATTGCATTATGGAAATGACAATAATGTACTTAATAGGCATTAATTTTCAAAATATTTTAAACCTAGATAAAAACATGTGCAAAATAGGACAATTACACATTCAATTTTGCATCAATATACAGATTATCTCAATCAGACATATAGAATAATTTCCCATTTGTATCAGTATAAAAACTTAAATTTGTATCAATATACAGATTATCTCAATCAAACATATAAAATAATTTTTATTTGTGTCAATATACAAGCATCTATACCATGGCAATTTGTTTTTGGTTCATCCTTTGGCTAGTAGCTGTTTGTAGGTGGATATAATAATCTGCCTATGTCTTTCCTATCTGTTCCCTTTTATTTTCTTTAAAAGGAGTTCCTAAGTCTATAATATAATTCTACACTCTACCCAAGATTAACTTATAACTATCCTATCAGAATGACAATTATCTGTATTATTTTGATATTTTGAAATATATTGAAAATTAATGCCTATTAAGTACACTATTGTCATTTCCATAATGCAATTTCTACCTCTATTTTTGCTAGTCATAACATTTGTTATAATATATACAAAAGCTGTTTTGCCTAACTCTGTTTAGATATTTTATACAATGATATGTAGTTAGGATAGTTTGGTCATTTTATATAATATGTGTATCCTGGTTAATATTTATGTGATTGTCATTCTTAAAGTCATTGTCACCCTCAGATGACAAAACTTATTGGGAGAGGGGTGTAGTAGTTTTCTCATTAAATTGCTTCATGCTGACTTGTGGACGATGGTATCTTTGTGGGGTCCTATAAGACTAATACAAGGCATAAGTCCTAATTAATTGACTATAAACATCTATAACCATTCTCGTGATACTACATAGGTCCATTGGAAAATCTTGCTAAAGGTGTGATATGAAGCTATCTTACAACTGCCCTGATGATCGATTTAACAAAAGTGATCATTGAGTGATGTACAGCAGGTTTTGTATTTCTCTGTCTCAACATGCTTCAGTCTCTTTTCTTTTTCTTTCTTTTCTTTCTTTTTTTTTTTTGACCCAGTGGGGGATCCATCTTCCTTCTGGATGTTTTGGAGAGTGCTGGTAGGAGATGCTGTTTATATTGGAGAATCTAAGAAGTACCAATATCAAGTGAAAATATTAATTCTTTGGGAAGGATTGTGTGCAGATAAGTTTTTTTAGATTAAAAAGTAGGAAATACAGAAAGAAGTAAAATTTAAGATAAGAATATAATAATATTGGTCTCTATATATCCCATTTATCTTCTGTCCCACACCAGGTGGCTTTTCTAGTATGAGACAGAATCCCTCAGGTTTTCTTTACCAATGAACTTGGTTTTAGAGAGGGAGAAAGCCATTTGCTTCATCTCCAAAGCCAACTTTTTCATAATCAAACCAGGATATCTATCTATATATAGATATGATATAGATGTATAGCAGTGAGAATTGAGAAATTAACCAATAGTGCATATCAGTGCCAATTGCCCTTATGTTCCTCTGTAGTTCTTTCATATATGATCTTTCTCTAGCTTTAAAAGTCTAGGCATTCAGCACCATTTTAATGTCATGAAGATGGTTGTATATATATTTCTGTAAAGATAAAAATAAGACCCTGCCCCAGCTTTGTTAGGTAAATGTTCTTTACCTCATACCTGACTGTCATATTGGCAAATGAGTAATTACTTCTTCTCCTCAGGAGGGGTCTCCTTTTTTCAATCGGCTCTTTATTAATCTTGTTGGTACCCATATTTTGTCTTCTCCTACGGAAGACATCTACCCCATCAAAGCCCATATCCCAACTTCCATTCTGAAGTTAGTATGTGCTTGAAATTAATACGTTGGTTAAACTCAGAAGTCCTTTATATTGCCCAGTGTCTCTTTGCAGTTAAAGTTCCTTTCTCATCAGCATTAAGAAAACTCAGTGTCAGCCAAGCACTATGTAATCTCTCCCTGGGTATTTTCATTCCACATTTATGTTTACAAAGCATCTCTTTCAAGGTGCAATGGGATTTTTAGACAACTGCTTATCCTGTGGGACTGTGTGATATACCATTAATGTGCTTTATCTCATAATATCCAAAATTCTGCTTCATTTTCTGGAAAGCATATGCTGGAGCAATGTCAGTTTTAATTTGAGCAAGAATTCCCATCATAGTCATGGCTTCCAGAAGACGAGTGATTACAGTGTTAGCATTTTCAGAACTCAAGGCAGTTGCCCATTGTATTCATGAGTATATGTCAATGGTATGATGGACATATTTCATCGTTTCAAATTCTGGAAAGTAAAACACATCCATATGATAAATCTTATTTCTCTGTGTACTCTGGGATTACTCCCAGCAGGTAAAGATGGTTGATTGTAGAGGAAGTACATAGCACACTTTTGCAGAATTTCCTTGGTCTGATGACATGTGTTTCTTGTAATTTCTTTTCTACCAATGTTAATTCTCTCTCAGCTTCAAGAGAGATTTCCCTGGGACTGTTTAAATCCTTATTTTCATCTAAGGTTTAGAACAAATATACTTGTTTATAGTTTTTTTTATACCAATAACAGGTTGTATGTGAGCTATATTCCCTAGTAGTTTTCTAAATCATTAAGAGTCTTCAGTCTGCCTCTCTTAAGTTGCACCTTCAGGTATCTAATTGTTTGCAAGCATATTTTATATCCCAAATAATTGATAGAATTCTCTCTCTGTAATTTTTTGGGGTAATTTGAAGTCCCCAATTAGGCAATACCTTCTTCATTTTTTCAAACATTCTTTACAAGGTGTCTATGCCTGGGTTTGATAATAATATTTCATCCATATAATGGTACATGGTAGATTGTGGGAATTGTTTGTGTCTCACTTCTAGTGGCTGCTGTACAAAATATTGACATAGTGTGAAAGTTTTCATCATCCCTTGCAGAAGGACCCTCTATTGGTACCTTTATCCTGGGTGTGTATTGTTAAATTTGAGCATTGTAAATGCAAATTTCTCTTTACATTGTTCTTGTAAAGGAATAATAACAAAACAGTTATCATTTGTTTGTATGGCCTGACTTACTACAATTAAAACCTCTTTGTATGGCCTGACTTACTACAATTAAAACAAATGATGCCCTGATTTCTTATCCCAAGAATATTGGCTTGTTATACCCAATTCTCTTCTTCACTCTGTAGAGATTTGGCATTAATTGCATATTGAATCCATTCTTCTGTGAGTGCACCTCTAATCTTTAATGGCACAAGCATCTTTTTATATGCTATATCGTCCTGGTCAAAAACTGAAGAATTAATTGTTTTTTAGCTCCTGGACCTGACACTGCTCTATGTACAACCTGAGTCTCCCTCTGTAGAGAGTCTATATAAGGCTCTTTTGGACCTTAGTTGACCTGAGTATATGACTCAATTTTCTGTCCTGGGTCTAAAATCTTTTCCCAAGCATTTAAGGCAGCAGTATGGCACAGCAAAAAGCCATGGTCATCATAAGCAGTCTTAACTGCTACATCAGCAAATAGACCTTCAAGAAGGATTTTTTCCCTGGAGAAGTTAGATCTCAGGATTCCAAGGCTCTAGCCTCTTCTCTGAACCAATTTCTCCATTGCAATTGTTGGATACTCTCCAACACTGCTGTTGCCAGCTGCATCCAGTCATGAGAAATTATCAGATTCTGTGTCAACTATGAATTTAGAAATTGTTTTATATATGATGAGTGAAATCCATACAGCAAGATGGCTTCCTTAATGGCCTTCATGTGAATGGGTTTATAATAGTATTCCACAAAGTCTGAAGTATTTTCACATACTTTCTTGTCTCTTCTGTGACCAGGAATAATGTCATTGAAGTAGGGGACAATCCTTTCATGGTAACTACCTTAGGTAGAGCATCTTCCCTACCATAATATTCTTTAATAGAATGTCCTGGATTATTCTGGGTAGATGTTGCCTCAAAATCTTTTTCTAATATTGCTATGTGATCCTCATGGTCTTGAAATCTGGAGGCCATAGTCTTTTTCAGTGTCTGACTGTCCTGAATAGACAACCTTTCTACTGATGTCATAGAGTCAGAAATCTCCTATTCTCATTTTGTACATATTTGGTCAGTTTCTAATTTCCTCATCAATATAAAGCCTGCTGTCCTCCTAAGCCATCTTAGAACTCTCATTTGGGGAGAAAATAAGAATTTTAATGGCCACTTACTAGGTAACTTTAAATGGTCAACAGTGGATTCATTGTCATCTTAATTTTGTTTTAATATATTTATTTTACTTATATGTGTACATATTTAAGATAATTTATAAGACTAAATTGATAGTGTTGAGAAATTGCTTTTGAAAAATATTTATCTGCTAAATTATATATATCCCACATGAGTCTTTACTAATGTTATATAAAAACTTGAAGACAAAAGAATAAAATTATTTTAGATTTGTGTGTTTTTGTGTGCATAGATATTGACATACCTGACAGCACTCTAGTGTCTTGTTATAATTTAGACTCCTTCACTTCTGTATTCAGATAAAACTACATGAAATAGCACTGAAATTAGATAAAATATAGCATATTTTATGAAAATTTTATATTAAACATATTTGCACTAGAGGCAATGGTTCCAGAACGTTTTATTTCGATCCCATATTATTTCAATGAACCAACATGATACTTGTTTAATTTTCTATTAAGCCAATCAAAATGCCAAATAGGTACAAAGTAGGTTGGTATTTGATAGAATTCATGTAGATGCTATGCAAGAATACATCTGTAAGATTACTAAAAGTGTAAATGGAATCAAGTTGAAACAGGAACAGTTGCCTGGAGACTGGTCATCTGGGAAGTTGAGTGTAGTGAATGTCAACTCTAACAATATAATACATCACAAGATTTTTTTTAATAATACTATCAGAAACAAAGCATCACATTCCATCTCAACCCAAAAGCATGTAGGCTATACTTCTTCTACTAAACAAACAACCTAGAAATCACAACCACTGAAACCAATATATATGCCTGTGGACAGTCTAATGTAGCACTATTATTCTCTGATATGTCACCTTTCTACAACTCACAATATTAGAAACAAGACAAATGGGATGTATAGTATGTTTGTGACTGAAGTTTATATTTTAACTTTAAAAATTGGACAATATGTTTTTCCACAAATGATTTTTGGCCCATTCAGGTAGTCTAAAATATGTGACAAATGACAGACTTTTCAACACTAGAAATTTCTTCTGAAACATTACAACACATCTCATTTAATGTCAAATCAAAATTATCACTCCTGATGTTTTATACCAGAATGTGCACTTTAAAAGATCATAAAAGATTTCAAAGCACAATGTAAAAATATTCTAAGTCAAGCACTTCACAAATGCTGATAAATGTCAAGATGATTGGGTGGTGTTCTGGACAGTACCAAGAGTAACATAAGCTTTAATATCTATTTGTACTAATGTTCTCCTGAAGAAGTCCACTTTTCATCTACTTAACTTTAGAAAATACTGAACCTGGGTGAAAATAATTGACTTCATCTTTTAACTTGCTGTTTTTCTTTGCATAATTCAAACCCCATCACTGCTCCAGGGAAGTAGTTGGACACTGAGAGATGAAAGACAAAATTTCACAGGTAAAATTATTCCAATGAAACCAACATCAATGCCACTGTGAAAGACATGTGATGCCTGCCCAGGTATCTGTTCTACCTCCTTTGTACAACAGATCATCAAGTTAGCTAGAAATCAAGTCATCAAGTTAAAACAACTATATAAAGATTTTGAAAGACATGCAGATTTTTAAGTACTATTGCCCCATAATTGCCATGTATTATGGTAATTATGAATTACTATGGAATGGTGAATTAAAACAAATAAGCACAAAGAAGATGTTGTCTCAGAGTCTTAAATCATAGCTCCCATTCAATGGCAGTTTGTTGCTTCTAAGCAAAGTGCTTCATTCCTCAAGTCTCAGTTTGTTATCTGTAAACAAATTGGTGCATTGTAAAATTAAAATTAATATTACTGACATTTTGTACACCTCTGAAGAGCCAATAAAGCTCATTAGACTGAATGGCAGTTGAACAAATACCCAAACTCTATCTCTTTCCCATAGGTAATTTCATGAGATTCAAGTCAAATAAGATATTTATAACAATAACAAAATGAAAATACTGTGTGTAGCAACATCACAGTGCTGTTAGAGTCTGCTTTTACTGGCATGACTGAGACACATTTTTTTTCCACATTAAATATAAAGCATGGTTTACACAACATTTTCCCTTGAAAATGAAGAGGTCATGAAAATATTCAGGAGCAAATATGCTCAATGAATGTCAAAGCCCTGAGAACACCCCCTACAGAAGTTATAAGGCTGAATTTCTTAGCACTTGAGTTGAAGAAAAATTGATTAATATGAGATTTCATTGCTAAATATTTATGCCCCTAATATAAGGGCACCTATGTATGAAAAAAAAAAAACAAATACAAAAAAAAAAAAAAACAAAAACACTACTAAAACTCAATCCCAAATCAACTCTCACACTCTAATCATGGGAGACTTCAAAACTCCACTTTCACCCTTGGATAAGTCAACCAGACAGAGAATCAACAGAGAAATAAGGGATCTAACAGTGGTTATGATGCAAATGGATTTAATAGATATTTACAGAAGCTTCCACCCAAACACAAAGGAATATACATATTTCTCAGCACCTCATGGAATTTTCTCTAAAATTGACCACATAATTAGTCATAAAGCAAATATAAATAGATACAAAAAATGGAAATAATCCCTTGTATCAAATCAGAACACCATGGTCTAAAGTTAGACTTCAACAGCATCAAAAATCTCAGAAAGCCTACCAACTCTTGGAAACTAAGTATCACTCAATTGAACCACCTCGGGGTCATGAAAAAAATTAAGAAAGAAACCATAGATTTCCTAGAGTTTACCAAAAATGAACCCACAACATACTAAACTATGGAACACAATGAAATCAGTCTTAAGAGGAAAATTCATAGCACTAGATGCCTATATAAAATATTTAGAGAAATCCTACACTAGAGAACTAACAGCACAGCTAAAAACCTTAGAACAATTAGAAGCAAACTCACCTAGAAGAATTACATGTCAGGAAATAATCAAATTTAGATCTGAAATCAATAAAATTGGCACAAAAATAAAACAATGCAAAGAATCAATGAATCAAAGGGTTGGTTTTTTGGAGAAAGTCAAAAAATAGATAAACTTTTACCCAAACTAACCAAAAAGCAGAGAGAGAGAGAGAGAGTAGCCAAATCCATAAAATCAGAAATGAAAAGGGAGGCATAACAACAGACCCCCATGAAATCCAGAGAATTATCAGGTCATACTTTGAAAATCTACACTCCACAAAAAAAAGTAGAAAACCTAGAAAAAATAGACAGCTTTTTCGAAAAGTACCACTTACCAAAATTAAATCAAGATCAGATTAAATACCTAAGCAGACCTATAAGTCCAATGGAGATTGAAGCTGTCATTACAAGCCTCTCAAGTAAAAAAAGCCCAGGTTCAGATGGTTTCAGTGCAGAATTCAAGCAGACATTCAAAGAAGAGCTAATAACAATACTGATCAAAGTATTTCATAGAGTAGAAATTGAGGGAATATTGCCAAACTCTTTTTATGAGGCCACAATAACCCTAATATCCAATTCTCTCAAATATTCAACAAAGAAAGATAATTACAAACCAATTTCCCCCATGAATATTAATGCAAAAATTTTCAACAAAATTCTGGCAAACCATATACAACAACATATAAAACATATCATTCACCATAATCAAGTAGGCTTCATCTCAGAAATGCAGGGATGGTTCAGCATATGGAAAACTATAATTGTCATCTAACATATAAACAAACTGAAGGAGAAAAAAACACATGATAATATCCATAGACGCTGAAAAAGGCTTTGACAAAATCCAACAATCCTTTATGATAGGAGTCCTGGAGAGAACAGGAATAGAGGGAAAATATCTAAATATAATAAACATGATTTACAAGAAACTTACAGCTAACGCCAAAATAAATGGAGAAATACTCAAAGCAATCCCACTAAAATCAGGAATGAGACAAGGCTCTGTCCCCTCTCCACTTATCTTTTCAATATAGTTCTTGAATTGTTAGCTAAAGCAAGAGGACAAAGTGAGATTAAGTGGATACAAATTGGAAAAGAAGGAGTGAAACTATCTCTATATGTAGATGATATGATTGTATACATAAGTGACCCACAGAATTCTACCAGGAAACTTACACAGATGAAAAACACCTTCAGCACGATAGCAGGATAAAAGATTAGCTCAAAGAAATCAGTAGCCCTCTTATACACTAAAGATAAAAGGGCTGAAAAAGAAATAAGGGAAACATCACCTTTTATAACAGCTGCATTTTGACTTTCATTATGATGTCACTTGTGGATTTGCCTGCAACTATTTCAATCTGTGTTCTGCAGGTCCAAATCACTGCCCTTTCTTCTACTCAGATCACTCTGGTGAGAGTTTCTTAGAATTTTCAAGTAGTTATTACTTGAAAATCAATTAGATACACCACAGATACTCTGTTTTTCTCAAAAACATATTATTGGTTGTCGCTCACATCCCCAAACCTACTTATATACTGTCATCAAGTCAAAGAGAAGAAGAAAACTGAGGAAGGTGGTATTCTACATTTCTCATCACTCTGGACCTGATTTTGTATCCTATGTTATCATTTTCAATATCATTCATAATAAGCTTTTACTGAAATTGACCTGACTATCTTTGCTACTTATTAATTTTCATGTTGTCAAATAGTGGTTTTAAATTTGTAACATTCACAATATCTTTGAAATATAAATTATGACAAATTAATTATAAATACATGTTCCTGCTTTACTGAGAACATAAGTATATCATTTTGTAAGTGAATAAATGAAGAATATTAGAGTCTTTATCTCCATAAATGTGGTGGACAGCAATTCAATAATATTTTGCCTATCTATACATACATAGAAAACTTCAGCCTTTATTAAGTTTTCTTCCTAATTATTAAGTATTTTCTAGGATTACTTCTTCAATACCTAAGGTGCAACCTCCTCAACCTGGCAATTGTAGCAATTATAAATCTTATGAATCCTATTGAATTGCTCTCTCCAACAGTATCCAAACACAAAACAATTTTTCAACCTTTAAAAAATTTACTAAGGGTTTAAGACACTGTATAGATTTTTATGCCTTTATAGTACAGCAATTTATTTTCTTCTTTCTCAAATACATTGCAATATTTTTCCCCAGTCAGTTCTTATTATTTCATATTTGGAACCTTGCAGTTCTTTTCATTTTTCCATTAATTATTGGACCTTGTGACAAGTGTTTTCATCATGAATTTTTTGAGACTTGGTATTTTACTGCAATAATTCTGAATACAAGTACCTTAATGTACTAATTTAAAGCTCTGAGAGGGTGTGATATATCTCCTCTTAGTCTGTTACACTAGTCTGTGTTAGAACCAGAAGAGATATTTAGCTATTATTTGTTGAATGAATCATGAATGGATTAGTGAATGCCCAATTTCTTCTTTATCACATATGATTTGATAGATGTTTTATGACCCAGATACATAAATGTGTATTTCAACCTAGATTTGCTATAAAATTTATATTAATTTGCTATTCACAGAAACATTTTCATTGTGCCTCATTAGATACACATTAGTTTGCAGATCATTCTACATGCTCTGGGTTTTCAAAATTCAAAACTAACAACATGACTAAAAGAGTCCACACAGTCCTGTGTCAAGTCACATAGAAGCTGCTTTTTTTGTGAGGTTTCCAGTGAGTCTTGATTGTTACTATAAAAACAATTTGCACATACAAATAAAAATGTCAGTGAAATAATATGACAGAACACTATAGAAACCTGGAAGTTCATGTGGAGGGCTGAATTGCACCATATGGTTTCCAGCTCCGTACCTAGACCCAACAGAGTGCATTAAGAAAACCATTTCAGCAGTGTCCTGTTGTGACCAGTTATTTAAGGGCATATGGAATATTATCCCACATTGGGATAATTATGATTTTCCTTGTGTTGATCCTTGTCTCTCTCAATGCTTTGGGTTTTGGCAGAGGGAGACATATACAGAAATCTCTTTTAAGGCAGTCTCTCTCTCTCTCTCTCTCTCTCTCTCTCTCTCTCTCTCTCTCTCTCTTTCTTGTACTCACATTTTCATAGGTTAAGTTGGAGTTATTAACCCATTGTTTCTTACAACAACTATAATTTGAAAATGAAAAACAATTAGGGAAACTCAAAGATTCAGAGATCTGTATTTAAGATATAAGCAGTTCTGACAAGAAGTGAATTTTCGTCTTGTTACTCTGGAGAGAATACGGCAAATGGAAAGAGATTCAAGACTGACTGAGTGCACTTAACATGATCTAGTTCTACAAACATTATGATTTCATTGTATTTACCTTGGTGGTAGGCATGTGGCATGACTAACTTAATTGCATCTGTACAATGAGTTGAATTTGCATGATTTTTTTACTTTATTTATACTCTACAAATAGGTAAATAATTCACTCATCTATGTATTTATTAATAATGTTGGTTCTTCTACCTGAAAGAAGAATCTATAAACAATGGTGTTTGGGTTGAATTCTATTCAAGAACATAGTTACCAAATTAGAAAATTTTAATTAAACATAATGTACATTCATCAGGTATTTGTTAAATGATTAAATTATATATATATTTTTTTAGAAAATTCAGATGCTACAGAACAGACATATTATTTACATCTATTTCAGAGCCAGACATACATGAGATGAAAATTGTAATCTTTGATATTGACAACTAATACCTACCCTTTCTTCATTTTTTATTTATTTTAGAATAAAATCTCATTTTTTATCCATGTTCAAACTCTCTTCCCCCTCCCACCCCTCCCAGTCACACTCTCTTCTCCCCATCTCCTTATTTTCTCCAAAGCAAGGGCAGGAAGTCTTAAGACCCCAAGGTGGCTTAGTTCAGCCTCCACTCCAGGCAAGTCCGATTTCCTTATCCTAATATCAAGACTGGGTTAGGTGTTCATTTGGATGGAATGAGCTCCAAGTTGCCAGGCTAAGATGCTTTGGATCCAAAACTGTCCAGTGGTTGTCGTTTGCAGCTTGGGTGTGCTTTACTTTTCATTCTTTATTCAGGAAGATTTCTCATGTATTTCAAATGGAAATTATGAAAATTTGAGCATGAGATAAATGCTTTGCTAGTTCATTCCTTTTGAGTAATATATTATTTTAATACCTGTAAAGCATATAAAAACAAAGACATTATTATAAAAATATAGACTACATATAGTTAGGATCTTTACTTTTTGTGCAGACACTAATACATATAATTTTACATATTTGGATTTTATTTTATTTTTCTCTCCCAATTTTACATATTTGTAACAACTGTAAAATATTGGTATATTAAATATAATCGCATATGCTTATATGTACATCTATGTATCTGTGACTTTAATAATAAAGTAAAATATAATATTTTTTATATTAATTGCTATCGACTCAAAGATTCCATATATTTATTGAATGTAATTTTGATATATGAGATGACATTTAGCCATAACTCTAATTTATAGAGATTCCACTCTGTGACTCTGATGATTATTAAATATTTATGAATAGTATGTGTTATATGTCAGGGTCAAGGCTTTCTTCTAATAGGGAGTATAGAGTGTCATTTATAGGAGTGACAAGCCTATCAAAGGAAAACACTAGGTAAATTGATCAATGAATATTCAATAGTTATTCTGCTTCATTTCTTCGTGTATTTTAATTTTATTAGAAAGGTTTGCAATAAAAATTTTGTATCACTCATTAGTGGACTTTAAAAAAAGAAAGAGATGTCATTGTACACAAGAACTCAAGGCTAGAACATAGCTAAATGACACAATGCCTCACTTCTGCATTGATGGCCTCTGGCAGAGGTGTGGGTGAGAAAAGACTTGTTTTCTTTAAGGGTCTGACCAGAGGGAGTTTAATTATGCTTCAGTAAGTAAATGAGAAGCATGAATGTGCAGTTCTGTAAATGGGGAAATTATAAGAGTGGGCAAGATTCTGAGAGGTCTGATATCTGATTTTGATGGGGTACGTGATGTAAAAACACCAAATAATAAATATCTATATAAAAAATAAAAAAGAGAAAAGAAATGCTATGATTAATATCAGGGTTTCACTAGCTTTGCAGTTTTAAAGGCTTTGTTTATTTTTTAACTTTTATGGAATTATATGATATGTATTTGTCTTAGTTTTATAAGTTATAGTAGAATTCTGAAAGAAATCCATATTATTGCTGTTTTTTATTTTTAGCATGGAGTATTTTATTACTATTTTAAGCAGGTTACAAAGTATGCATTTTTTAAAATCATCCATTGAATTTAGGTTTAATTTTGCTATCTAAAAACTCACCAATTTTTCAGAATCTTCAATTTATCAAAACAAATTTACAATGTATGTCCTTATGTTTTTCTGGAATTTCATTTATATGTGTCATAATATTTGCCTTTCAATTTCTAGTTTTACTGAAGTAGGTCTTCCCTTTTTTTGTTTAATTTGGTTAAGAATTTGCCAATTGTGTTTAATCCTTAAAAAATTTAATTGATTAATTAATTAATTAAAAATGTATCAATTTATATTTTATTACTGGCAAAATACTCAGACCAATGCAGCTTAACTGACAATGGGTTTTATTTGACAGATGATTCCAGAATTACTACAGTCCAGCATAGTAGGGAAGTCATGGTGGATCACCTATCACCACCATTACCAGCTAGGAAGCAGAGAGAAAGAACAGAATGTGGGGGCCAAACTGTTTAATTAAAGCCTGAACCCACCCCCCCAAAAAAATACTTTATTCAGAAAAGCTGTACTTTGCAAAGATTCAACAGTCTTACTAAACACTGGTACAGCTGGGAAACAAGTAGGCAAAACCATGAACATATGAAGGACAATTCACACTCAGACTACAACTTCTAAACCTGACCCTTAGAATCTCATGGACATCTCATGAGGCAAAATCCATGTTCAACTTTAAAATGTTTAAAATGACCTATTATTTTCAGCACTGTTCAAAAGTTCAAAATCTCCTTCTGAAACAACACAATATCTTAATTGTGACAGCCCACTCCCCACTGTAAAATTTAAAATAAATACTTATTTCAAAACACTCAGTAACTTCAAAAATAGTAAACCCTCCCATTCCCAAAGAATGGAATTACAGGCAGGACAAAAACAAAACTAAAACTCGTGGGCAAAACACCGAACTTTGTAGAACCATGTCTGGCATGTGAGGCACTTCATTACTTACAAGTGGCTCTGCTTTTCCCAGATTTACTGCATGCAAAACAAATCTCTGTCTTAAGACTGTGACTTCGTGGATCCCACTCCCTCTAGAGGAACACTTGACTCAGTCTTGAGGTTGGGGGAGAAATCTAAATCTGCCAGGATTGGAGGCTGAACTAAGCAATATCGGGACAGTGGGACCTTGGGACTGCCTTCTGCCTGCCCAGAGAGGGGATGGGGAGTTGTGGAGAAGAAAGAATGACCTGATGTGGTGGGAGGGGGAAGGGAACTTGAATAAGGATATACAAGGATAGAAAGTATGACTTCTTTGTTCATAACAATAAAATTAAAAAAAAAGACTGAAAATTTTACTAATGTCCTTTACATTTCCCAAACAAATAAAAAAAAATTTAAGACAAAAAAAAAATTGTTCCATTCCCATAGGCCTCGCTTATTGGCAAACATACTATATAGTTCTTGTACCTCCATACTATACTACATACTATACTACATACTATAGTTCAAGTACCTTGTACTTGGTGTCTTTACCACAACCCAGGATTTACCTTCATATCCTCATGCAGTGATCACTCAAGATGCCCCTACAACTCTTTTTCTGGTCTCAGAAGCTCTCTTAAACCAAGGATGAAGAATCTATAACCCCTCAATTATGTATCTTACATATGTCCCAACCTAGTACTCCACATATGACATTGCCAATTTCTACTACATGCTCAGTATGTAGTATGATCCATGGAATATAGTTGTTATACTTTCTGTATATTCTTAGGTAATTTTTTTCTGAATATGAAAATATCTTAGCTCTTATTCTTTTAAAAGCTGGCATTTAATAAATGGGGTTTGTATTTAAGATAGAATTTCTTATTTTCCAGTACACGTGGGAGGCTTCTATATAATATTGCAAATACTTTTATCAATTACAGTCTCCTTTCTTTTTTTATTTTATTTTTTTTTATTTTAGGGCCAGGGCTTTTATTTTTGGGAGGGTTTTTAATGACAGCTTCAATTTCCGTAAGGATTATAGGCCTGTTTATGTAATTAATCTGATCTTCATTTAATTTTGGTAGATGGTACCTGTCCAGAAACCTGTCCATTTCTTCTAGGTTTTCCATTTTTGTGGAATACAGATTTTCAAAATATGATCTGATAATTCTCTGTATTTCCTGGGGTCTGTTGTTATGTCCCTCTTTTCATTTCTGATTTTGTTGATTTGAACACTCTCTCTCTCTGTTTTTTGATTAGTTTGGCTAAGGGCTTATCTATCTTGTTAACTTTCTCAAAGAACCAACTCTTAGATTCGTTGATTCTCTGTATTGTTCTTTTTGTTTCAATTGTATTGATTTCAGCTCTAAGTTTGATTACTTCCTGTCGTCTAATCCTTCTAGGTGAGTTCACTTCTAATTGTTCTAAGGCTTTCAGCTGAGCTGTTAGGTCTCTAGTGTGGGATTTCTCTAGGTTTTTCATATAGGCATCTAGCGCTATGAATTTTCCTCTTAAGACTGCTTTCATTGTGTCCCACAAGTTTGGATACGTTGTGGATTCATTTTCATTAAATTCTAGGAAGACTTTGATTTCTTTCTTAATTTCTTCCTTACCCCAGAGATGGTTCAGCTGAGTGATGTTTAGTTTCCATGAGTTGGTAGGCTTTCTTTGGGTTTTGATGTTGTTGAATTCTAACTTTAGGCCCTAGTGGTCCGATATGTTACAAGGGATTATTTCCACTTTTTTGTATCTGCTGATATTTGCTTTATGACCAATTATGTGGTCAATTTTGGAGAAAGTTCCATGAGGAGCTGAGAAATATGTATATTCCTTTGCCTTTGGGTGGAAGCTTCTGTAGATATCTATTAAATCCATTTGCATCATAACCTCTTTTAGACTCCTTATTTCTCTGTTGAGACTCTGTCTGGTTGATCTATCTAGGGTTGAAAGTGGTGTATTGAAGTCTCCCACTATTAGGGTGCAAGAATTGATGTGGGATTTGAGCTTTAGCAGTGTTTCTTTTATGTAAGTAGGCACCCTTATATTAGGGGCATAACTATTTAAGATTGAAATCTCCTCTTAACCAATTTTTCCTGTGACAAATAAGTAGTGACCATCTTGGTCCCTTTTAATTGCTTTTAGCTTAAAGACTCCTTTGTTAGATATTAGGATTGCAATGCCCACTGGTTTCTTAGGACCATTTGACTGGAAAATCTTTTCCCAACCCTTTTTTCTAAGCCTGTGTCTGTCCTTGTGGTTCAGGTGTGTTTCTTGTAGGCAACAGAAGGATCACTTCTGTTGTTGTATCCATCTTGTTAGTGTGTGATGTTTTATAGGAGAGTTGAGACCATTGATATTAAGGGAAATTAGTGACCATTGATTTATATTTCCTGCCATTTTTGGTGGTAACTTGTTTGTATTTCCTTTCTCTGGGGTACTCTTCTGTAGAATTATTGATTGTTTGTGATTTCATGGGTGTATCTGGGGTCCTTAGGCTGGAGTTTTCCCTCTAATATTCTCTGTAGTGCTGGATTGGTAGATAGATATTCTTTCACTCTGATTTTGTCCTAAAATACCTTGTTTGCTCCATCAATGGTGATTGATAATTTTGCAGGGTATAATATTCTAGTCTGGTAGCCATGCTCTTTTAGCGTCTGTATAACTTCTGACCAAGCCCTTCTAGCTTTCATCATTTCCATTGAATAGTCAGGCGTTATTCTGATGGGTCTTCCTTTATATGTGGCCCTCTTCTTTTGGAGCTCTTAAAATTTTTTCTTTGTTCTGTATGTTTTGTGACTTGATTATAATGTGGCACACTGACTTTTTTTGGGGGGTAATATCTATTTGGTGTTCTGTAAGCTTCTTGTATCTTTATAGGCATTTCCTTCTTCAGGTTAGGGAAGTTTTCTTCAATGATTTTATTGAAAACATTATCTGTGCCTTTGAGCTGGTATTCTTCTCCTTCTTCTATTCCTATTATTCTCAAATTAGGTCTTTTCATGGTGTCCCAGATTTCCTGAACATTTTGAGTTATG